>JASGXE010003419.1:0-12122 GCA_030068105.1 Sinentomon sp. SZTP_YWyxl
ATCTCTCCACCGTCTGTAATGCTCTTGCATCATTAGGCGTAGGATTCGTCTAGTGTTTAGTGCTGCACAGCCACATGCATGATGTACTGAAAGGTTCAAGACCAACACTACGCGTGAACTCTCTTGACCCGCGGCGATTAGCAATCCAGTTCAGGTGTTCTGGTCCAGTTGCAGGGTGTTCCTGAACCTGAGCAAAATAAATGACGATTCCCAATGTCCATCAGATGAGTTTACTTTCCCTGCTTGAAATTCTGATCATGTCGCGAAAGTGATTCATGTGTTCTTTGAAGGTCATCTGTACTCGCTGATACCGCTCTGTGTGCATTGCTCGTGGATTACTGGAATATTGCAGTTCGTCGAAATGGTGCCCTGCTGTAACAAAGAGCGTGTAGAGATGGTTCTTGTGATGGGAGAAAATCACCGGAGTGCAGCCGAGGTGAGCCAGGTGTTTTTCACATGCCACCTTGACCGCCCCCAGCCTGCTGTTTCCACAATTGGAGCACATGCAGAAGTTTCGTGCAATATTTTCTGTGAAGGATGTCTCTCGGAAGGGAGTCGGAAAAACGGCTACGGATGAGGCCACGTCCAGCTGCCTCTCACGTCAAAACAAAATACCAGAGAGGGTCAAGAAGCCGGAAGAAGATCGCATTTTCCATGAAAACAAACACCGTCCTTATATTCGATCTGAATGACCCTGTATCACAGCGCTAACAAACCGCACTGCAAAAAACACAACTCAGGTCAAACGAGTTCACGCGTAGTGTTGGTCTTGAAGCTTTGTGTATATAAATACAGGTACCTGCAAAGGCATAAGAAAACATTTCCCAGAAGAATTATGCGGAAACACAATTTGAAAGTTTGGCAACTGAAAGTCGAACGCAAGGTAGTTCTCATACCTATGTTTAGGAGCAATCGCATAACTCCTTTTTCCATCACACAACTGAGCAGAGATGAATGATGCAAGATGCGAAAAGCCCTCTTGGAAAAAGTTTCGATAAAGTACTCTTAATTGGGTTGGAAAAACCAGTACAATAATTAACAATACCGTTTACATCGGCATGAGGCAGGCAAGACTGGAAAATGGGCAGGGCATCAGCTGACCGCTGGTGAAATTGTCCATGCGTGTTCTTCTGTCTTGCTTCCGCCAATACAACGCTTTGTCGGGAGACATTAATGGTGGACGTTTCGATCGATCATTGCGCAGCGATATACGTGTGGTCGTATTTTAGGTGTGGTTGCGACCAGTTCACCCGAGGTTCTTTCCATTTTTGGTTGCCTTACTTGGTCGATCCAGATCTATTGCAGAAGCATACACTCAAAATTCCAATTGTTTCCCTTTCGGCTGTGATCCAGTTCACCTCACAGAGCAAGATCATCACGCTGGAATATTAGAACAGACTATGCTTTGCCATTCATGGCAAAGCATAAAGAACCCCTTGTCAAACTGAGCCCATCTATGCGTCGGCATCCTGATGGACCATGACCCACCGAAGTGCTTCGGCGTTGAGCAGTGGAATTTGCTAACTTCGCTGGAAGAGACTGGAAGAATGTGAACTCTAACGTCAACACGTCATGTTCTGTTTGCGGATTGACCGAATAAAAAAATTGGTCGACGGCCAATTTTTTTAATTTTTTATGGGCAGGGCTAGGTCACTGCAGGACCCCAAGAGGACCCGCTAACAGGACTTAACGTCCTTCGTACTCATCACCGGAAAAAACGTTCATCGGCATGCGGAACAAAGAGCGCCTGCGAAACTGTTGTTTAACACAAGGAACGAGATGGCGAGTCGATCCCATTTGACAACCTTCAGTGGTGACCCGTTTTTAACCAGTGACCCTTTTGGTCGATGTCGAAGCCGATGGTCACTGGTCAGTCGCCATAATCCAGAGGAAGAAAGATATACATATAAGAGCAGTGTTAAATGTTGTGACGAAGTTATTGAATGAGTGTTGTGAACATTTTTGCACCAAGGCCAATAAGTACGCCCTCGGACCTGGGCATTGACAGTGCGGCTCAGAATCAATGACAAGATGATGCCTACATAAATACTGGAATTTTCAAACTCTCGGCGGAAGTTAGTTCATGGAAATTGCCGAGTTTCAGCGGTGCGACTTCAGGTTCTCCCTGTATAGCTGTGATACTGCTTTCATTGGAACGCAAAGGGCAGGCCTTGCGTGCAGGAAAACCAAACGCATGTGGCAAGGCATGAGGCAAAAGATCCATCAAACCGAAACAGCACTTCCAACTTGAATTCACGCAAATCAACTTTTGTTGTTGGTGGCACCTCACTCTGCTCGCTTTTGCCACCGCAGCTATTTCCACAAGTTGCTGACGTTGTACCGCACTGGAACTTTTACGCCTTACCCTTGCAGCGGACTGTGGAGCTAAACGCCAGGTCAAAATGTCACTTTGTTATGTTAATTCAACATGCAACATGTCTGCCGAGTTGACCTCAGAGGAATGAGTTGGGCATGGACACAACGTCAGCAAACTAAAGCCATATTAGGTTCTGTAGAGTGTAGAGTAGTGGTTTCAGTTTCCGCATCGGTTGCAAATAGGCCTGACGTATATACCTACCGTCAACCAAATTCAAACTTTTGCTGTTGTTTCTGCTGGAACTTTTAGGGTCGTAGATTTTTATTTCTTCAAATTTAATTGTGCAGGGTGTTTTATAGGTTCTACTTCAGCGATAGTTTGCGTGTGGCGCCAACTGGAGATTGAAAGACATGAATAGCTACTTTCTGATTAAGCAGACATTCGAAACGTCCCCTGATTCTTTTTTACATAGCCTTTTACACGAGACAGCTTACCTTACAGCCGATAATGTGACCAGAGGTTGGACCCGTCTAACCGGAAAGTGTAAGTTCCATTGAGCGATTTGTCGGTCCCAAATGAGAACAAAAATTGTTGTCCTCTTCCCAAATCCAACCAGGCGAAGTTTGCGATTACATGAGGCGCACTGCATCCAACAAAGGGAGCTAGTCAAACCGACCCAAACTCCATTTCAAAATCAGGTGACTTGAAATACAAGCCATCCTCCACCACAGATGAGCCATAACGACCTCCACCTGTGTTTGCTATGATGTTGATTGTTGAAAGGTTGTCACTCACCATGAACCTGGCACTTCCTCACTGCGGACGGCTCGTCCAATGGATTCACATCATGCAGTGGTCCCAACTCTGCTTCAGATTGGGCCAAATATTGAAACCCATTTTTCCGACATTGGCTACACTCTAAACACGAAGTTCAGCTTGGAACACCATATTTTAACATGGGCTTAGATGGGAGGTGTTCTTTTAGGAACACACGTCTTGTTTTTGGAACACTATAAGTGTTCCATTTGGAACACTTTTGGTGTTCCGAAACACCTAATGTGTTCCAAATCTGTGACAGCAATGTCACAGATTTGGAACACATTTGGTGTTTCGGAACACCATAAGTGTTCCATTTGTGTTCCAAATGGAACACCTATAGTGTTCCAAAAACAAGGCGTGTGTTCCTAAAAGAACACCTCCCATCTAAGCCCATGTTAAAATATGGCGTTCCAAGCTGAACTTCGTGTTTAGAGTGTAGGTTCTTTACAATAGCTCCGCTGAGAGAAGAGATAAATTTTACACCTGATGGATAGTTTGCTAAATTGTTGTTTTGACCGGCGACCCATCTTCCTGGCCGCGGAGACGGTATCGAAGGGAAAGACAGTGGCAGGTGCGCATGAATAGATCATTGAAGCAGATCCTTCAAAGATGACCCCTTGAGGATGGAATTCCTTGAAGTTGGAAATTCTTGAAGATCGAAATGATGCGTAAAAGGCGTCCGCGATCAAGATTACTTTCTTCTCTGTAGGTATACAGCACATAAATACACATGTCTTTGCAAGTTAATCTTATAATTGGATATTATCCGAGGGTATCAATGATATTTGTCGTTTTCTACCAGATGTGCGAATGCAAGAAAAACGCGAGAAAGTGATTTTGTGAAAATTATTTTTATGAATTGGTATTTGTTTTTTGTATCTATCCATGAAAGTAATTTTTTGCGCATTACATATTTTCATTATTGTAACGGCATGATGGAAAAAGTTAAATTTTTGTACCATAATCGTTTATGCCACAGACCTAATTTTTGCAATCTAGTGCAACGTTCTACGGGATCTTGATGGTTTTAGATGAACTAAGTAAATAAACGACTAATCTAACAGATCTAGAAAGACACCCACTGAAATCTCGATATTTGTAGAAATTGGTTGCTATTGCTTGCTGAGTTACCTTCCATTTCTATCAGTTAGAGAGGTTAATGAAGTTGTTGTTGTGGTGTGGTGTCTCGTCCGCAGTTTCCTGGGGACCATGAAAGAAATGGTGGGTTTTGATTATCAAACAATGTTGTTCATTTTCAGAAACTCTCGCCAATCGCACGTATAATTACTGGAACACCCTCTACTTGAGAATGGCGCAAAGGATTATTAATTTGATCGCATGAAAGGAGAAGTCAACTATGTGCTACACTGGCCCATAGGCTCACCAAAAACGCAATAAAAAATAACACAGGAATATCGTATAAAAAGAAACATGAAATAATAAAATTCCGGTATCCATTTACTGCTTCTACTATATTTCGCATAGTCGCCGAGCAGGAAATGAAGTGAGTCCCAGTCGCCAAGGAAAAACGCAAAGGAGAATTAAAAAGTTAATAAATAAATAAAAAAAATGGAAGAATGAACGACAGCAAAATTGACATGAAGTACCTATACATTCATATCTGTCACCACACTTCGTCCTGCTTGTTCAACCCAAAAAATGCTCAGGTATAGGTATATGTTCTGCATAAGGTGGGCACCCACGATGAGGAATCAAAATAAAAAGGTCAAATAAAAAGGTTCAGTTGGAAATTATTCTGCCAATCCATTCTTGGGTGCGCCCATTCTATTCCAATAAAGGTTGCTGCAAAAATTCGATGGATAAGAAAGTGGGCAACGGAAAGGTAACAGTTGCACAGCAGGTTTTGCAATTTGCAGGTGTTGCAATTTGCAGGTACCTATTTCAATTTGCAGGTATTGCAATTTGCAGGTATTTCAATTTGCAGGCATTTCAAATTGCAGGTATTGCAATTTGCAGGTATATTGCAATTTGCAGGTATTGTAATTTGCAGGTATTTCAAATTGCAGGTATTGCAATTTGCAGGTAGGCCTATTGCAATTTGCAGGTAGGTATTGCAAATTGCAGGTGTTGCAATTTGCCACTCAAATTTTGATGGACATTTTGTCACCTGTACCTGCTCATACTACTAGATAAACTGCATACACATGCCAAAAGATCGCCGATACTCGTATATCTAATGATGAAACTATTGGTTGGGTTTTCACAGTGGGCCTGCGCTCGTACATATATCCATATGGAACTGTTACTAATGAAATTGCCACCGATTGCTGAATATTACTGCCATCGAATTTACAAGAGCGTTGCCTTTATAAGAAGCTTTTAGAATGACAATGTTCAAAATTCTGTGTTTTGACAATGTTCAAATGTTCAAAAACAATGTTTCAATACTGATGCATTCACCTCGGCAGCTGCTTGATAATTCATTTTGCCAAATGTCTAATCTCTTATCTTTGCATCACATTCACCGCCGATTTAACTTGTTTTTTTCAGAAGGTTACGCTTCACGCAATCAAAACTTTTACACTTTTTTACAATTTCCTCGCAGGCCGAATTTTCAAAAACTTGCAGCGATTGCAAGTGAAATTGGGTCCGCTCCTGTGTATTTTTTCATGACCCCATTGCTTGGTTTTCATTCGCGCAACCAGCAACTGACATACTCTGATTCGGTGAATTTTGACCTCATTTCTCAGTTTTTCGCCTTCGAAATGGCTGAATATTCGTACTGTTCATTCAGACCCACTAAATATCCAAAACATGGTGAAAGTAATTTTGAACCTCATCTTGCACCCCAGCGCATAAGAAACTGCAGCTTGGTAAACACCATTTCTTCTGCCGAAAAAACTACGGGTGAAATCAAATTGCCAAATTGCTCTTCCTTGCCGTACAGATGTGTCACTTTGGTGATCGTTTAAATCTCCCTGCCACCTTAGATGTGCCGACTGCTTGCAAAACTGCAGACTTTTCAGTTACGGATCACACCAACTCTGTTCTGCAAAAGTTTTGTCATCCGCCTCCATTTCGTTTTCATGCACCCGCATCAGTGAGTACCAAACTATCAACTGTGAACTCCACGTCTGCTAACATTGTCCATCGCCCCCAAAACCCGGTGTTGTCAGCTACTCTACCTTTTCCCGATAAAGCTCACTTTTGTTGTAATGGTGTGCCAGCAACTTCTCCAGCTACTGATCAACGGCAATCCAATAAAATTAACCAGGGACTGGCGAGGATGACAAGCGCGAAAACCACTCATTTTGACGGCATAAAATGTGCTGTCCTCAATTGTCAGTCAATCTTAGGTTTACAAAAGCGGGTAGATCTTTTGAATTTCATTTCTGTCTTTGATATCGGCATAATTGTTTTGACTGAGACCTGGTTGAGATCTGATGTGAATGATGCTGAAATTTTTCCAAACGGCTATCAAATCTTTAGGCACGACAGATTTGGAACCCGTCGTGGCGGCGGCGTTTTGGTTGCTGCTCGCGAAAACATTCATTGTGTACCCTCCCAGTCTTTCCTAAATGCAGATAGCCCTCTAGACATTATTTGGTGCAGAATAAAATTACAAAACAGCTCTGAAATATCCTTAGGCGGTGTATATTTGCCTCCTGGTCTACCGGCAAATGATCGAACTCTAGACGATTTCTATGACTCCGTTGCAGCGCACGTATCCAGTGGTTTGAAAATAATCATTTGTGGTGATGTGAATTCCCCGACCATTTTTTCAATTGAGGACTCAAGAGTGAATACCTTACCTCTGAACAACAATGACAAGTGTATTGAGCGTATTATGGACACATTCAGTTTCCAACAGTTAGTTAAACAGCCAACTAGGATCACTCCCACTTCTAGCTCAATCTTGGATGTCGTTCTGACCAATTTTGAGTGCCCCGATTTCAAGGTCACAGTTGTACCCGGAATAGCTGATCATGAAGCGGTTATTCTCTCAATGTCCCAGAAACAGCACAAAAATCCACGAAAGGTAGAAAAATTTATAATCAATTACTCCTCTGTCGATTGGACGAAACTGAACCGAATGTTGATGACAAATCCCATTTTCCTCCCCAATTGCGTGAGCACGAGATCCATTAATGACAACTGGCTGACCATCAAAAACACCCTCCTTTCTCTTAAGAATTCGATGCCTGTGAAGAGGATTAAATACAATCCCAAATTTCCCTGGGTAAACTTTAAATTAAGCAAGCTACTTCATAGGAAAAGGCGGGCCCATTCGAAATTTAAACGCACTGGCTCTTATGTTGACAGCGCGAACTACACTAATCTCCGAGAACAGTGTTCAGATTTAAATTCAGCTCTTTTCCATTCTTTTATAAATGACACTCTTGAGGACAAGCATTGTCGCAAATTTTGGCAGTACCTCAAAGCATTACGGGAATGCAAGGAGATCCCACCCTTAACTGGTTCGGACGGCAATCTTGCCACGAGTGCTGCCAAAATCGCCACAATCCTCAACGATTACTTTGTGAGTGTGTTCCACAAACCTTCGTCCAGTAATAGGCCTGTAACGATCCCACCAATTGCTGACGTCACTATGGATGAGCTTTTCCCACCACTAATAGAGCCTGCAGGTGTTGCAAAACTCATTTCAAGAATTAATCCCAAAAAAGCTATGGGGCCTGATGGTCTACCGGGTCGCTTAATCAAGGAACTTTCTCCAGCATTGAGTCGCATTTTGTCCGTGCACTTCTCTCAAATTTTACATGTGGGTGAGATTCCGTGCGATTGGAAGAAAGCCATCGTCATACCAATAAAAAAGAAAGACATGCCTGCCAACAGACCTGATAGTTATAGGCCAATCTCCCTCACGTGTATATGTTCTAAAATCTTTGAACAGATTCTTTCTACCTACATGCGTAACTTTCTTAGTGAGAGGAATATTCTGCACCCAAATCAATCGGTTTCCGCCAAAAATGTCGTGTGAAACCAAGTTCTATTATTGGTTGACGAACTTGCCACGAGTATGAACAGCGGTTCCTCAACACATGCCATATTCATCGACCTAAGAAAGGCTTTTGATCTTGTTCCCCACGATAAACTTCTGTTAAAATTGAAAAATCTTAAATTTCCGGTTTTTATTCTGAAATTGTTGGATAATTTTCTTGAAAATCGGTCTCAAAAGGTTTCTGTCCAAAATATTACCTCTGCTGAATCTAACGTCCAATCTGGTGTACCCCAAGGAAGTGTGTTAGGTCCACTGCTGTTTCTGATTTACATCAATGACATTTCAAATGACCTCTCCTCCTCCATCAGAATGTTCGCGGACGACATTGTTCTCTACAGAGTCGTGAACTCTCCAGATCACTCACACCATCTTCAGTCAGATCTCAACAGATTTGCGATTGGTGGTGACGTCTGGGGTATGAAAATCAACACGGCTAAGACCAAGGCCATGATATTTTCTAGACGAAGTAAAAAGCCCAGCATGCAAGTTGTCCGCTATGAAATAATAGCCAACCCATTGAAACCGTTGTTCGATTCAAATATTTGGGGGTTGTGATAAATCAAATTTGACTTGGAGAGACCATTTTAATTCAATTTGCAGTAAAGCCAGAAGCACATTGGGTTTTGTTAGCAGAAACATGAGGTATTCCTCCCAGAGGGCCAAATTAAAGGCTTATTTATCACTTGTCTTGCCCATAATAGAGTATGCATCGGCGGTATGGGATCCTGTGTGTCAGGGTGAAATCGCCCAGATAGAAATGGTTCAGAGGAGAGCAGTTAGGATTATAAAAGGATCATTTTCAAGAACTGTCAGTGTCACTAGACTGCTCCAAGATCTTGGTTTGGGCTCTCTGGCTAGCAGGCGAAAGGAGCATAGGCTAAAGCTTTTCAAAGATATAGTTATACATTCCATGAATATCTGTTTACCTTCTGCTTATTCTATTAAGCCTATTCAACGTCGGACTGATAACGGGCTTTCTTACAACTCCCCATTTTGCAAGACTAACATTCTGTTCAATTCGTACTTTCCCAGAACCATCCGTGACTGCGGAATAGCCTGCCTAATGCCTCACCAATAATCTCCAGTACTCTCACATCCCGGGACGTCACACCACTTGCCCATTTTTAATTCCATGACTATTGCTTCCTGTCCCAACTTGTCCTAATTGTGCTTGCCTATTTTGTTTGTTTGTTTTATATAAACTGACTCGGAGTGATACCTCTACGTTCTGTCACCATGCAACATTTGTGACAGTATTAAATGTAATAATAATAATAATAATAATAAAATTCATTTTCGGTAGCAAATCGGAGATCGCAAGTGAACATTCTCTTTTGACGCAAAAATGGTGTTCGCTGCACCGCACCAGACAAAATGTCAAATCGTCGTACAAATTTTTCGAACAAAAATTTGTGTAAAAATTTTGTGTAAAATTGTCGTACAAAACAAATTGTCGTACAAGCGTCAAAATGTGTACGTTTCACTTGCAAACTGAACTAAATAAACGTGTCTTCCCAAGGTTCTGGTTTCATCGAAACAAAAGAGTAGGGAGGTGCCAATCCAATTTCTGTAATTTCATTTTGCTGAGAGAATTCTGAACTGAGAATTTTTGAACTGAGAATTTTGAACTGAGAATTTTGAACTGAGAATTTTGAACTGAGAATTTTGAACTGAGAATTTTTGAACTGAGAGAATTTCTTTGTCCGGCATGGATGTACGAGTAGATGAAATGATGTCAAACTTCTTTCTACCAAGAAGGAGCTAAAAAGTCAGAGGACATACCTATACACCGAATCAAAAGTCTTCGAACATAGGAGTTCATTATTAACTCAGGCGCCATTTTGAATCAATGTCAGCGTGCGCCGCAAAACATCATGACACTCGTGTGAGGAGTGAAGTTGCACCAAGGCCTATTGAAACTATGTACAGGGTGTCTGTAAAGTAAGTACAATATTTTGATCGCTTATTACGGCGGACTCGACTTTTTGGGTGGGTCAGCTTTTTGTGACCGAATTGCTAGTACTTTAAGGTTTTGTTCTCAACCCTGCAGGATTTTCTGCTCCACTGGTATTTTCGTCTGCACTCTTGTTTCTCAGATGATGTCAAATGGCTGTGGGCCGAATTTCTCTCGACGATCGTGCGAGGATTCTTGCAACATTTGAAGTGTGGCGGTCCGTACTTCAAATCCAGAGATGGTGAAGTGTGAAAAGGGAGTTACTGCCTACCTTGATAATCAAATAATCCAAAACTAAATTGTTGACAACAGGCTCAAACTAAATTGTTGACAACAGGCTCAGTGGAGTACACTGCGAGATCACGTCGTCCATTGATTGCAAACAACGAAAAAACGGTGCGCATTGCCAGCAGAGACAATGACCCTTTCAGACACAGTTTACAAGGTCCTGAAGGAGTTGCATTGGCAGACATGGTGCAGATTTTTCGGTCTCCTCTCAAACTCTGACTGTTTCAGCATTTGCCTTGTCGTTTGGGATCAATTGACGACATGATCTCGCAGTGTCCTCCACTGAGCCTGTTGTCAACAATTTATTGTGAGTGACAGTTTTGGATTATTTGATTATCAAGGTGGGCAGTAACTCCCTTTTCACACTTCACCATCTCTGGATTTGAAGTACGAACCGCCACACTTCAAATGTTGCAAGAATCCTCGCACGATCGTCGAGAGAAATTCGGCCCACAGCCATTTGACATCATCTGAGAAACAAGAGTGCAGACGAAAATACCAGTGGAGCAGAAACTCCTGCAGGGTTGATAACAAAACCTTAAAGTACTAGCTATTCGGTCACAAAAAGCTGACCCACCCAGAAAGTCGAGTCAGACGTAATAAGCGATCAAAATGTTGTACTTACTTTACAGACACCCTGTACATAGATGGCTCCTGTGTTAACCAGTACTTCAAAATATCGCCGACGTTCGAGGACTTTTTTTATTAGCTCCATTGGTATATCTGGCGAGCAGGACGAAGAAGTCGGACAATCGTGTTTCTAGTCGGACAATGACATTTCGCACGCAGGATGATTGACACACATCCGTGAGTGTGATTGTCGCGATCCAATCGGCTCCGATACTCGATGTTGATACCCTCGCTAACTATATTTTTTTTTCTTCCTCTAATTATTACAGGTGCAACAACGAAACCATCGGACGCAATCCTAAACTGTCTTTTGGCTCAAAAACTCTGTCAGGAGGACACTTCTTGTTCGGCAGTTCTTGACATTACGCCAAGACTCTGTGGACCAGAATCAGGTACGTTTTGCAGTGCTTAGTATACGAGTATGCTTGCCGTGTATGCCTGTGAGCCTTTGATATAGTAGCGGCGGAATTAATGTACTCGTTCATGCAAAATTTGCGACAGTTAAGATTACAGCAGAAACTCCATGCTGCAGAAATTAAAGATCCGCTTTTTTAACCGTCGTGAAATTCTGACATCGTTAGAAAGATCCGTTGAAATGTGGCCCTTTAATTTCTACAACCTATAAGAGAAAAAGAAAGAAGAAAAAAGTTTCGGAGGCGACAGTTAAATGGGAAAAACACATGTGTGAGTACATTCCGCCGCTGCTCTCCACTTATTTTTTCCCACCGGGATAATTGCAAAATATTTCTGTGTTTTGGCACACAACGACTTTTCAGCTTTTGAAGTTTTTTGTCAAAATCGATCCTCGTGTTCTTTTCATTTTTGTTTCACCAAATTTAATTCACCATTCGCTTAATGAAATGTCACCAACGTCTCACCGGAATCAATCAGCGCATTCAGCTCGAAAACATCGAAATCAATCCTGGCATTCTGTTCGAAAAAGGGTAATTGTTTCACCAAAATCAAATCTCGCATATACTGTTCGCAATTATTGGCCACCAAATTCAATTCTCGCGCATTCTGCTTGAGTGTTTCACATCATCGAAATCAATGCCATGGAATTCCGTTTGATTGTTTCACCAAAATCAATCACCGAATTCTGTTCATGATTCTTCATGCAAGTCCATAGGTGC
>JASGXE010003420.1:0-11796 GCA_030068105.1 Sinentomon sp. SZTP_YWyxl
TGGCATTGTCACAAAATTCACAAAGTTGCGAGAATGAGAAAATAAGAAAGTTGTTCACCTAACAACGTTTTTCTAAAAGAGCCAAATGATGTTTTAATTTCTTGAGAATGATCTCAAAAGCATCCTTGTTGGGATGAATCAAATCAGTTCGTGCAAATTGTGAACCTTGTTTCCCAAAAGTGCGTTCAAAGAATTGGTATTTGTATCGCCGGCCTGTCCAGAAAAATCGATGTGTGTTTAGAACGGTCACGTTTTCACAGCCAACACCTGCCAGAAATGTGTTCACACATTTATATTTTTCTAAGATAGGTCGACCATAACCAAACAACGCAATTGGAGGTGGAAGACAAATTACAATGCGAAATTTAACGAAATTTAAAATCAAAATCAAATACTCCTAAAAACCCCTAATTTTGGCCTCGAAGGAGTTTTGTCCCACCAAAACACGCTGTTTTGTTAAAAAATTTCGCTTTGGCAATTTTGTGAACTTCGGCCAACTTCGTCCGGAAACAAAACTCCCATTAAAATTTGTTATCAATCTGGCAAAAATGCTTTCCAATAAAATGGTTTCGGTTTTTGAACTGAATTCTTTTCCAAAGAACAAAAATTGGGTGGAAATTTCCTTCTTTGTCCAAAAATTATGGCTTTTTTCGGGTTCAAATCCTTGGAAAACTTTTTTTTTAACGTTCAATTTTTCAAGAATTTTACCAGAGTTATTTAGTTCGGGCGCCATTTAATCAATTGGATTAAAACATTTGATTTTGATTCAAGTTCAGATAATCACTGTATTTACATTTTTGTTTGCTATTTACACATTGATTTTTGAGAAATCACTTTAACAATAAACGTGTAATTCACATCACAATAAACTCTTTGCGAATAGTCCACTCATTGAGATGGTGTCCAAGCTTGTCATTTTCTGTGAAGATCAACAGTGTTTAAAGGGTAATAAAAACCTTTAAGCCACTTAACTCATCACTTTGTGCTGGTGCTCCCAAAAAGTGAGTTGATGAAGCCATCTTCGAATTCTTGCCGCTTCTACTCAGAGATTGGAAAGTTGAATGCCCCAAGGGTTTTGTGCCCTTTTCAGATTTCATCTATCTGATCGCTGGCTTCTTTACTGGTGACTGGATGCTCTGACAGGTAATGTCAGAAATCAGGGTCCAGGTATCCTCAGAAACTGTAAAGACACATTGAGGGACACAATGTAGTGACCCATTGACGGCAGCCCTTGACCCAAAATGGACATGCTCGTCAACAAAAGTTATCTGCTCCACTCGCACAAAAAGATGTGATGTTTGGGAAATGGTCACAACAAATAGGAATTTCAGCATGTTATTCTTGGACTCAAATTTGTTCCTTAGATTAGCAATCATGCTACAGAACTTTCAATCCATTCACTTCTGAATAGATTTCCAGAAAAAGGTCAGAAAATGTCAAACTCAGGAGTTACAGAATGATCAAGGTTTTCTGAATCCACCGATGGGTTATCCACCAATAATTAAAACATTCAAATAAATGTCAGACAAAACTATATCCTGACACTGACCACAAGCTCAGACCCTTCAGACTGAACCAAAAAATACTTAATCTGAATGGATGGAACGAATGGACGAAAGAATTACCTTTTTGCAAAGATCACTGAAAAATATTTCGCAAAAATATTCCACTGAAAAATTCACAGTAATTTTTCCACAAAAAATTCACAGTAATTTTTCAGTAAATTGATCCTTGATTGTGGAAATTTTTTGAAGAGTTTCCACTTCTGCAGAGAACGAAACACGGGAAGTTTTGTTTCTTAACCCAAGAGAAGTCACTGACTTACCTCCTTTTTCTTGAGTAGGAGTTTTTTCCGAAGACAAGTTGACTGATAACTTCACTGATTTGCACGAATGCAAAAAAAATCAGGAGAAAAAATCCAAGTGTTAAGATCTTGGTTACGATTGACACAATCTTGGAACGAGAACTGACTGGCAAATAAACTCGGTATTTTCAAAATCTTTCTATTTATTCAAATTTGGCCGGAACTTGGGAGAACCAACGCAATTGCTACGGCTTCCCAAGAATTCTCGGAAACCTGCAAAGACCTTGTATGGGTGGTCCTGCTTTGCATCCAAAACTTCTTCAGTTTGTATTTTTCCTGGAACGGAAACGCTTGAAACAACGGCGGAAAAATCTCACAAAAGCCAAAACAAGCCTTTGATGAGTGCCGCCGAATATGAAGGTTGTTTCAATCTGTGCAATTATTTCCGCCGGAAACGGAAGCCTGTGTGGCGTATGATCGCCACATTACTTGGCTGAGGCCACTCAAAACTGCGGGTGAAACCCACTGAAAATGGAAAAATGGTCGGTGCCAAATTGCTACTTGACCGGAAGGTTATACCCGAGTCCCAGAAATCGAGTCCAAAAATTGTCTGCATGAATGAAGCAGTAGAATGGGCATCTACCCACAGGGGCGGACTGTCCCGGACAGGGACACCTGCCGTTGCCCTCCCAAAAGGTGAAAGCCTTGTCCTTTTTGACAGACTGTTTTTCTCACTCTCAAAGGCTCACCATTCACATCGGGCCATTCCGTCTGCACTGACCACTGTCTCCGTTGCGTTGGCTAAAGGCCAGCTCTGATTTCAGAGCGGAGACAAAACGCTTAGCAAAACTCTGCCAGCAAGGCCAGGAATTGGAAAAAGGCCAAAATCAGAGAAATGGACTGAGATCAGCATGGCCACAACGTAGGACTGAAACTGCAAAAGGAGAGAAGGAACTCACATTTTGAACAAGGCCGGAATTGGAAAAAGGCCAAAATCAGAGAAATGGGACTGAGATCAGCATGGCCACAACGTAGGACTGAAACTGCAAAAGGAGAGAAGGAACTCACATTTTGAACAAGGCCAGGAATTGGAAAAAGGCCAAAATCAGAGAAATGGACTGAGATCAGCATGGCCACAACGTAGGACTGAAACTGCAAAAGGAGAGAAGGAACTCACATTTTGAACAAGGCCAGGAATTGGAAAAAGGCCAAAATCAGAGAAATGGACTGAGATCAGCATGGCCACAACGTAGGACTGAAACTGCAAAAGGACTGCTTAGCAAAACTCTGCCAGCATCTGTTCGGCCAGTTGTACCTGTATTGTGCCTGCCGAAAGCCATTTTTCAAGATGCCACACTTGGAAAAATGGCTATTAACCTCTTGGCGCTGCTAAGAGACGTTTGTCAGATTTTATTGCCAGAATCTTTATTCCCCAGAATCTGGTGGGTATTGTCATTTACGACTGGCGAAGGAGCACCAGCGGAAAGTACTGTAAAAGTAAATGTTCCAAAACTCCCAGTCGTTTTTTCTTTGCATGGGTGCAAATGACAAATCGCCATGGGTGCAAATTACATTCATCTGCTGATGTTCGTTGTCCATGGCTTCATCAGCTTGAAGCATCCTGTCATTTTCTCCTAAGTGTGCCTTCCTTTCATTCACATCCAGCCGTTATTGTTACACTCTGCTGGGAACATGGCTGCTGCATCAGTGGGGATGGAGTGATCTCAAAGCCAACTGGCAAGAAACAACAATCCGGATCCAGATCCAGATTTGGATTGCAAACACAGGCAGAATGAGAGATGACGATAATGTAATGTCATACGGCATGGATCCAGATTTGGCCAGTTTGTTTTTGAGTTATTGGTCATCATCATTGGCCTTCAAAGTCATCAGCGAATCTTTTCCTTTTGTTGCATCACTTTGATAAAAAAATTGACCGATTGGGGTGGAAGTGGTGTCGTTGGAAAGGTAATTTTATAGGCTTTTTGGCCTGCATGCTCAGCATGTTCCCACACAGTCCTTCTGGAGCCTGATTGTGACGCACTGGTTCTGGTCAGCTTTGGGTGATTCCTTGCCAGTTGGTCTCGTGTATTACCAGTTACTCTGGCCAAGTGAAATTGTACTGACACTTCCGGTTGGAATAAAAAAATCTCACAGGATCACAATCGTTTGAGATGCAGGTCCTCTTTTGTGCTCTTGTGTGTCATTTTCCAGAACTGAGCTCAGAAGCTGGTTGGCAGCTGTTGAATTCCAAGAAGACTGCCTGCTCACAGTGGCCACTGGACTTGCAGCGTCTGCTTTGTCTGTTGCTTCTTCGAATGATCTTTCAATGACCTGGTGCTTCAGCTTCATGAAATAATCGACTAACGGCGGAGAGATCATGACTGGGGTAACGCTAACTCCGAGCTGCGAGGTAAATTTTTGCCATCTGCTCCAATGGAAAAAATTTACCTCACAGCTCGGAGTTAGCTTACCCCCGTCATGATCTCTCCGCTGTAAGTGACTAACTGAGGAGGGAATTCATGAAAGACTGGCAGGACTTGAACTGCAAGAAAACGAAGAAGGCGAAGACTCGTGGAGCAAAGTGCAACAAACATTCTGAAGCATTCTCACATGAATTAAAGAAAGAACATGCTCATAGAAATGCCTTCCTCAACAACAAAGACTTAAAAAAAACCGGAATCCCTCTTCGTCCAATCACCGCAGCGTTCAGTTCCCCCACCTTCCATCTGGCCAGGCACCTGGTGCTATCCCTTCCCTACACACTCAGAGAAAGATCCCACACCATCAAGAACAGCTTGCACCTGACTCAAATTCTCAACAACATCCATTACGACCCAAAAGACATTCTATTCAGCTGCGATGTAGAGTCTTTATTCACAAGAGTACCAGTTCAGGAAGCGTGCCAAACGATGGAGGACAACCTCATCACCGCCGACACACACCCACTCTTCGCCCGGGAAACACATCGACTCGCCCTGCACTGCTTGACTTCATCCTACTTTCAATTGGGAGACTGCTTCTGCCAACAGATTGAAGGTGCGGCCATGGGCAACCCCCTCAGCCCCGTCATCGCGGACATCTTCATGAGCAATTTGTAAAGAGTCCTTTCTGCAACGCACTGATAGCAAACCAAAACTCTGGCTCCCTATGTTGATGACATACTGATAATTTGGCCCCACGACAAATGCCACATACAAGCCTTCCTCAATGATCTCAACAATGCGCACCCCGCCATTTCTTTCACACATGAACTGGAAAATGACGGCCAACTCCCCTTCCTTGACGTTCTGATTACCAAAACATACACCCACATGCCCACATCAGTCTACGGCAAACCCACACACACAGACCGATATCTTCATGCTGACTCCTCATCCTGCCATCCAGACCAGCAAAAAACAGGCATCTGGTCTACCCTGGTCCACAGAGCCCCTCCATCTGCGACAAGAGTTCCCTCCCGGACGAACTCAATCATCTCCGACAGGCTGCCTCCCTCAATGGTTACAATCCCTCCCTGATCAACAAAATTCTGAAGCGTCACAACGGTGATGCACCACCCAAACTGCGCCCAGCAAACAGCAAGACCGCATACCTTCCCTACTTTCCTGGAATCTCCGATAAAATTGCCCGGGCACTGCGCCGACACAACATCCATTCCCGCTTCATGCCACCACGCAAAATAAGAACCCTGTTTTCGAAACACAAACTTCCCTCCCCGCCGGATTGAACTCAGCTGGCATATTCCAAATCACACGTGAGTGCAACCGCGTACACATCGGTCAAACCAAACGCCCCCTCTTGGCCAGACTCAAAGAACATCAAAGAGATATCAGACGTGAGCTGCAACCGCCCTCTCAGAACACTGCACTGCTCACAACCACCACCCTCTCTGGAACGAAGCCAAAATCCTACGCAGCGCCAAGAGTATACTTCAACGAAACATCTTCGAAAGCATAGAGATCGTGCGGCAGGGACCTGTAGCACTCAACTGGAATCAAGGCCCCTCCCTGCCCGCCACTTGGAAACCCCTTTTCTCCAAATCATAGCTTCCCCCCACTCCCTTCCCCCTCTCCCCACATTCTTCCCCACCTGTTAACCCAACTCTTCAGCTGGTCTCCAAGGAAACAACAGCCACTACCCCACTTCCACCTACCTCCCCCCCAGCGCCTTTGGAGACACATCACATTGCAACGTCTCCGCTTTCAACCAGTCTTGTCTTGATTGCGGATGCGCGATGTGCCCGAAACGTCGACTCAACTCACACCATGGAGATAAAATCGTCGAAATTCCCGGTAAGGGTGATATTTTAGAACAAAGACTTCCTTCAGCGCAACTTTAAATTGGCCTGCCACAGCAAACCCAATTCTATTTCAGTCCACATAACATAAATGTCTGGGACCTTATTCAAATCAACCTGCTAAAATTAGAAGCTGCTAAGCTAACAGCATCTTAGCAGGACGATTTTGGCAGGTTGGAAGCAGACCGCAAGCAGGATGATGGCATGACAAAAGTTCTTATTCAAATTCCCGGAATGAAATATTTGAAACATTTCCGCAGCAGATGCATTGAGACGCAACATAAAGTCATCCATTGTCGACGGAATTCAGCAAGAAGGCAGTGTGGCCGAGTGGTCAGAGCAGTCGGCTTCCGTCTCAAAGGTGCCGGGTTCGATTCCCGGTGCATGGGAATTTTTTCATTGTTGAACTCGAACC
The DNA here is from genome assembly GCA_030068105.1 of Sinentomon sp. SZTP_YWyxl. Taxonomy (NCBI): domain Eukaryota; kingdom Metazoa; phylum Arthropoda; class Protura; order Sinentomata; family Sinentomidae; genus Sinentomon; species Sinentomon sp. SZTP_YWyxl. Next base: position 6,520 of record JASGXE010003420.1, read on the forward strand.
GTTTGGCAGTGCTCAAATGTCGTTTTGGAAGTGTGATTTTTTGTCAGGAAAGACAAATCTTGTGAGTTTGTTTTTGTTGTGGTGTCGACGACATGAAACTTCGCTGCATCGACATGATGTTGTGAACGTGAACAGAGTTCTCGCCCACGAACGGTGCTTGTTTTTCCATGAAGACCTTGCAGCGACAAGGCGTCTTCAATCTTCATCAAGTGTGTTTTTGAGCGAAGCGAAGCAAGATCCGAAAATCATCACATTTTCGTTCAGTGTCGGCTTGGCAAGTTTTTGCAACTTGACTGAATTGGCAACCACATGGGTGGACAAGGGAGAAATTGATGGGGGACCGGGTTAAAAAAAAAAAATTTCCGCTCCCGAGGAAATTGTTTTTTTTTTCTTCTACATTTTGCAGACAAACGCAATCTTGAATGCCCACAAAAGGTCAAAATGAAAACCCAAAACACGTGAACTTGTCCTGGTAAGTCCGTTCCCGATACAAACGCACACCAAAGGGGCTCTGCCGCTTGAAACCCCGCTGTGGGGCTGCCCCACACCACTTGTCGGGTGGGTGTCAAATTTGCTCCCTTTTGCATTTCAAATTTGTCTCCTTCTCTGACAACTTCGTTTTGCCGACAACATTTGAAGCGAAGTCACACTTGACCGTGATTCGAAATATCTCCAATGTGAAATGCGCAGGCTGCGATGAAGAAAATCAAAAATAAGAAGAACGGGTGCACGCCGGATGGTCCTTTTGGCGCAGGCGTTGCGTGGTGGGACTTTTGCCGTTCACATCAGAGGCCGCTTTGCCGTTCACATCAAAAATGATCCACACATTCTGAAAACAATGAGGGATGCGAGAACTTCTTGAAACGGAAAAGGAGGAAGTGTGCCTGCCAAAAAGGAGCGCAAACGAGGCAACAACATTTTCTTTAATCTCAATCACAGTCAGTGCGTCAAAATGCAGCGAATGCAAAAAATAAACAAAAGTGGGGGGTGCTAACTTGACAGATGCCGGACGCCGATTCAAAATCTCCAATCTGCTGCAGGCTGCGACAAAGAAAACCAATTAAAAATTTCGCAACGCAGCGGTGCGTTCGGTTGGCTCAAGTGATGCGTTCTCGGCTGTTGTGCGGGTGCTCCGGGTTCGATTCCCGTCAAAGGGATTATTTTGCAGATTGCATGCGGCAACTGCACAAGTGAACTTTCAGAATCTTGAGGGGCTGTCTTGCATTCTTCATTTTGAACACCCGAAAAATACAAAAACTGTTTTTGAACACGGAACAGAGAGAATCCCACCAACAAACACCATTGGAATGAAAACAAAAAATAAAAAAAAATTGCAGAGTTCCAAAATCATGCATGTCCAATGCAAAGAAAGCTCCTCCAACGGTAAAATTGAAAAAAATAAATCTTCCAGAAAAAGTAAAAAGAACGCGAAATTCTTTCGATTCGTGAACGAAAGGACTTAGCAGGACGTTAGAGGCGGTCCGAGGCGCCTCTAACGTTTTTACATTGGTCAGATTGGAGGTGCTGCTAAGGTCCTACTAAGTCTGAGATGCTGCTAAACTCCTACCATCGTCCTGCTAAGGTCCTGCTAATTTAGCAGGTTGATTTGAATAAAGAAAATTAAACTTAGCAGGTCGGTAGCAGGACTTTAGCAGCTCTAAGCTTAGCAGGTTGATTTGAATAAGGTCCCTGATTTCCTAATATAAAAAAAGTTTCTTGCAAATTGCCACCGACATTAACCGAGTTTTTTAGGGGGTCTCATCCGGTCGTGCCACTACGAATGCAATGCAGAAGAGGGCAGCAGAGTGGAGTGCAATGCACCAAAATGACGTCACATGGAGCCAGGATAAAATCCAAAGCAACATTCAACATCATCTTGGACAGAAGATTGTTCATTTCTCAAAGAGCGATATCTATTCACTGACATTACTGGGCACAGATATCACCTTCGTCTTGGTCCAAATGGGATATTTCCCACTTCAACCATTCTTGATTCGAAAGGTAAAGTTAAAAGCATTGGAAAAACTGAAATGTCCAGCTGTTGTTCTGCAATTTGTTGTTTGTATTTCCTTGTTCTGCTGCGGCCATTTTGTTTTTTTTTACGGGTTGGTTTACGGCACTTGCCTACAAAAACACAAATGGTCGGGGGTCCTCGGTTGCAGTTGCACATGCAAATAGAACAACAGCTGTAAAAATCCATTGTTTTTTTTAACTACACTTTGTGGATTGGAAGATATTTTTGTTGAGTTGCCCGAAAAGCAGAAAATGGATCGGTACATACCTTTTCATGCAACTTTGAAGAAAATTTCATGGTTCACTCATGAAAAATGCCTTGTGCCAACTGACATGCATGTGTGACCTAATTTCTGGTTCTGGTTGAAGCCAATCAACAATGTTTGATAGCCATCTGGTATTCTGGTCTCTTCGTCCCAATCAGGGCCATAGCCAGGAATTTTGTTTCGGGAGGGCCAAAGAATTATTAGTGTTGGACTATGCGTTACGCAGGGGGAGGGGTTCGCCCGAAGGGTAAGAAATTTTGAAACACAAATGGTGCCCAGAATGCTAAATTTTTAAAAAAACTGCATTTCCCCCTGCAATCCCAGTTTGCTCAGAACAGATTGACAACATCAAATCAGTCTTTGAATGTTGTCTTTTCAAATGTGCAATTTTATTCTTTTTTAACACGACACGACCAAACAACCATGCAAGTGCAATCGCATCAAAAACTGCGGACTCAACAAAACACAATTGAATCGATTTTTGGAAGAAGGGCACAATTCCATTCATATCGTGTGGTTGTGGAATGATAGGAAAACCTTTGCCATTTTCCATGGAATGATTCCTAACATACCGTATGTATCAACCGCATTGTCCACCTCTTGGCTCTTTTGTCACAGAAAGGTGAATGGAATGCACCAAACAATGCCGATGCAAATTGCAACAAGACTGCATGACCTCGAGACCGCCAAAAAATGGAATTGTGCCCTTTTTCCAAAAATCGATCCAATTATTCATTATTTTATTTTCAAGTTTCAATTCCATATTCAGACTTTTCTTTGTTGCCTTCAACCATGGCCAAATTTCCACTCCGCTATCTCTTGTGATTTTCGTGAACTACCGCTGGCATCAGATCCCATTCAACTATGATATTTTAAATAACAAGTTATCAACAACCACATGCCACCATACTTGTGGGCAGTGGCGGATCCAGCCTTTTGTCAAGGGGGGCGCCGGAGCAAGGCGCCGGAGGCGGCCTAAACGGGGGGAGGGTCCGGGGGGCTGGAGCCCCCCCGGCGGGGTTCCAAGGGGCAGAGCCCCTGGTGGGGGGTCTGAAGCCAAAGACATCTTATAAAAATTGCTTCCTGAAAACCACTCTCGGAACACTTCAGAACTAGTTTTCTCCCTAAAAGACACCTGTTTAATGCAGCTCAGATTCTGGTTACTAATAGTTCTTGTTTGTGTTGGCGTTGTTGACATGGAAGGAAGGAAGCGATGAAGACATGGAACACTCATGGATGTGTGAGTCTCGTCTGTCTCTGCAGCAGAATTCCAAAGTTTGAATTTGAATGCTCCATCGCAGTTCACAACACAAACAATCATTTGGTTCAGTTTGGATCGGAATACCTGGTCATACATGCAACAGACCTGAGCTGCGGGAAATGGCGCTCTTGCTTGGGAAATCATTTCAGTTTTGAAAAGTTATGTTGGTACCTAACGGCATAAGAGGTCACGATTGGTGCTCGGCTGCAGGCAGTCTCGAGAGCAGCCGCCCCAGCATTGCAGTCGTGACATTTCTTTCCTAGATTTGGTCGGGCAGCATTGTTCTGCCAATAGCAACATTCCAACATCACACATTCACACACACACAAGAAAATGTGTAATGGCAACGTCACACAATCAAATTAGGTACCATGATAGGTTTTAGTCAAGCGTAGGTACCCGTTGTTTGGCAATCATTGCAACCTTGCACGTGTTAAAAGAGATTTTCTTGGCAGCAATATAAATGATCACAATGTGCTCATGCAGCCCTCAATACCATTCAAGCGATAGCATCCACAGCAAAAATTGCAAAAAAGCACTCCAGATGATGAAAATGGGGGAAATGGGGGAACGGCCTACCGGTTGGGTGAGATCACTTTTTTTTCTCATTAACCGTAGTATTGAGACCGTCTGTCTGGATAGTGCAGTTCTGCCAAACTGTTCGATCATGCTGCAGTACCCCAAATTCCTTATCCATGCATGCACTAATCGTTGAGTTTCTCCTGTGCGAAAAACGTCAATTTTCGGGGATAAAACAACATCTTTTTGTGTAGCAGCCAAAAAATCATTTTTTGCCGCTTTTTTTTTGCGGCAAGGGGGGGGCGGTCGCCCCCCTGTATCCGCCACTGCTTGTGGGACTATTATGAGATTGTCTTTTCAGTTTTTTGGAACAGCCTGACAAGCAAGGTGGGATGTGGTTGTTGATTAATTGTTATTTTAATTTTAAATATTCATATTTTTCTCTTCTTAAATATTCAATATAAATCCTCGTATTTTTAACCATTCAAATTGCAAAAGTAGCAAATGTCTTTGGACTGTTGCGCCTTCCGCCAGCATGCTTGCGCAACCTGTGGGCGTATTCTTATTCCGTTTATGAATGTGTGGAAAGCTAGAATCTTTGGTGATGGAAAGGTTTTCAAAGAAACAGGAAACAAAGAAGTGTTTTGTCGGAACAAATAAAGACAAAAACCCATAAAACTGCACCGAAGGAAATGATGCCATTGCATTTGCCTTTCTTTTTTGACTCCAACACGATCATATCTGGTACAAAAAAACATTTCGGGGGCCATGGTCCCTGGGTCCCCCGGCTGGCTACGGCCCTGATCACAGCTGCGCATGAACTTCAATCACAGAACAGAATTGGCGGTTGCAATTACCTCTCATGATCTTTACTGGAAAAAGCTGGACATGTTCAAAATGTACTCAGTCGAAAATGTCAACGTTTAAATCTTTAACAAACTGACTCGTATTCCCAGTCTTTTGCACCCAGTTTTAAGATATTGATAGCTGACTCTGTGGTTTTACAATTTTGAACGCAAATGCAACAAAATCATGGAAACCTTGCATTTTTCTCAGCAGACTTTTGCATTTGACCAACCAAAAATCAAACTTAAGCCAAACACGACACTCCAAATGTTGACACATCAGACATGGCATATCTCAGCCCCAAAATGCCTTGAATAAAATTTCCAGGCCTGCAATTTGTATCATTTAGGATACCATTCTGAATGTCCCAAC
>JASGXE010003428.1:0-12596 GCA_030068105.1 Sinentomon sp. SZTP_YWyxl
CTGCGTGTGGGTGGCTGAGTTTTGATTAATGGAACGAGGATCGACTGTAGTTGTTAGCAGCACATTTTCCAGAGACTTTTGAAGTAATGGTGGGACTTTTTCAGGAGACAGACGTGACGGCCTGTTTAATAAATGGACGGATTTCATTGGCATGTCACTGTTAGGCACAGAACACACACCACCACTGAGTGATGGTGGCGGTGGTGGAGAGGTTAGGTGTTTTAATTGAGCAAGGGTATCGGTCGGCGGCACCAGAGGCGAAGTTCCAATTGTCAAAAGTGGAGCATTGGTGGCCACACCGCTAATTATTGCACTGGTTGGGTTAGAATGGGTGAGGTGATGCAGTGATTGCATCTCAGGAGTAGAAGGCATATCCTGGGCTTTGAAAGGTGCACTGCTGTCCCTGGAGAATGATGAAAGATTAGATGAACCTTGCAATGATGCCCAAGGGATCTGCGGCGGCACTGCAGATCCGGGGGATTTCACAGTTGCACTATCATTGTGCAACAAATTCACCAGCTGATGGCTCGAGAGGTCGTTCTTCTGATGATCGCGCTCACCAAACGGGACACTTGGTTCGTGTTCTCTACTATTGCCACAGCCAGCTGCTCCCGCCTGCTTCTTCTGTTGAAGCAGCACATTTGATGCCACCACACCTTTAGCTTTAGCACCATCCAGAAATCCAACTTGGTTGGAAATGGTTCTTCTAACAAAAGACGACGAAGGCATAGGCATTGATACAGTCAACTGACTATTCTTGGGCAAAACACAAACACTGCTGCTCGTAGAGCTGACAACTACTTGAAGAGGAGATGCCTGAGATGAAAAAGTGGAGCCAACATTGAGAGCTGGATGGCTTCTGACATGTGCGGCCAAAGTTCTTGCAGAGCCTAGAGCAGGCGTTGGAGAAACGTCCCTTCTAGTAGCAGAGGGCGGCATCGTTGCCATTCTCTGTTGTCCACCTGCAGTGTTAGACACAGATGCAGGAGCAACTGACGACAGAACGGCAACATTAGCACTAGCACTGGCAACATCACTGTGAACAAATGCAGAAGGCGAACGAACAATGTTGGAAGATGAGGATGAATCCACCAGAACCAAACTGGGATTGACATTAGTCCTCATAACTCCTCCACCTGCAACCCCTTTTCCTCTGTCTTGCATAGCTAATGCAGTGGCACCTGCACCTCCAGTGCCACTGTCGTATTCAACAGCAGCAAAAGATGATGGCACGTTGCCACTGTTGCCGATGGGAAATGGTCTCGTATGTGGCGGTGCAGCTGACGAAGAAGAAGAAGGCATTGTAGGTATCCTGAATGGAGCTCTGATCTGAGAGCTTGAACCACCACCAACGTGCGTCGCATTCAACGCATTCGGAACAACACCATCGACGACACTGCCTCTCATCAACTTTGTTGCGCTTGGCGCATCAATTCGATCAGGATGCCTAGATGCCAACACAAATGCACCCATACCACCTCCACCCCCAGTGCTTGCAAAGAGCCCATTCTGTTCTCCAGCTGACTTTGCAAGAAGGGCAGTCAGACCACATGGGAGCTGTTCCGGCAAGGATGACACGGGTGATATGCCAAGAGAACTGCTGTTGCTGCTCCCACCAGCCACTGACGTTGGATTCATGGTGGTGGCTGCACTGTCCGTGTGGAGAACTATTTCACACATCTCATTTCGCTGCCCCACAACACGCAGTGAAATTGCCTGGAAATAAACAGAAAAACAATACAACAGTTGACATGTGTGTTTTCATAACAGAAATCGTCAGATAGGTAACTGGTCCTTTTCAGAAAACTACTTTCGATAAGCAGGTACCTACCTAGATTAGGTATCCCCAAAAAGGGTGTCTCGTAAATGCCACGGGAAAACCAAACTCAGCTGTTGTTCGGGCCCATCATTCTGGGTCGAAAATGCAGCATGGTACCTACCTACCTTTTTCCCTCTTGAGGCTTCGTTTCGGAGCCAGATAGGGGGGTAGGTATCTAAACGTTCGTTGTGTACGTAGGTTCACTTTGTTTGTCTGACGAACCTTCTTTCCCCTTTTGAGGTTGCCATGACAATGTCAAGCGCCATATGTTGCCACATGTTTGATGAGCTGAAGTGTAAGAAATGTTTCCTTTTGGGAGGCAAAAACCAAATTTCTGAAAGGTAGGTAATTAATATTCAAACAGTGGTTTTTTTCTTGGAAAGTCAGCTGAGAGCAAAACATCATCATTTCACATTTTCAACTTAAAATGGCCTCACAAGAGGCCATTTTAAGTAAAACTTACCTAAAGTATTTTCATACCTACCTAAAATTCCTCTTTTCGTCTACCAATGGTTGCAATGTTTTCTCCATCGTGCCATAATTATGGAGAAAATGCGACTGGAATGTGTGATCAGGTCTGTGTGAGACACGACAAGCGTCACAGGCCTATTATAATATTTGCAAAAATTTGTTGGATAATTTGACCAGATGAACGATGCCACAGCCAATGACCAGATGAATGATAAAAAGAAAGAAAGTACCCATCCAAACAACCTGACTCTTCAAGGAAGAGCCTGGCTGCGGTGGAGACTCTCTAAATAAGTCTGCATTCTAGCAGTCAAAAAATCGCCAGACCAGATCATGTGCACCGTATACAATTTTGACGATATCAAGGATTTTGTGGAAAGTGGATGACATATTTGCAGTTAGCACATAATCTAATCTCCAACAAATAGGTACAGTGGCGATAAAATTAGGTACTTGTACCATAACTGCGTGCCATTTTTTAAATCTTTCAGAGAAAGCTGTGAGAATTGTGATGATTTCAGATTAAAAATGGGATCTTGCTGAGCAGAAACATGCGACAAATCAATTGTGGGAAACCAATATCGATGGGTTCGATGTTTGTCCCAAAATCTGTGACAAAAACAACGCCATGTGTGGTACAATTAATTTTCTCGCCACTGTACCTACCTATTCACGATGAAAAAGTGAGGCACCATTTATTTTCATGAAATTTCATTTGGTAAACAAACCTGATCGCCTTCCACTTGTACAGAAAGAATGCCAAGACTCCTTAAAACTGTGCCATCCTGACGAGCCAAGACTCGAAGGCGTTGAGCAGCTTCACGGGGGATTGAAAATGTCACCCTCACTGAATTCCATGGCTCAATCTTCTTCACAAGAAATGCCCTCTGTTTGCGATTCCCTGTAAAAAATCAAAACAAAAATATACCTAGGTTAGTTTCCAAAGAACAAGTATTTTCTAAATGTTTTGTTCTCCACATTGTGTAGTTAAGCATGGCTCACAAACGAAAGCTTTTCGCAATCCCAATGAATCTTCTTTACCTTTCTACAGGCAATAAAAAAGCAGACCAGTGCCTCGTCATTGTACTTTAAATAAAATAGTGAATTCCCTGGCATTATTCGCAGTTGCCAGTTGCTGTAACAGCACCAGTATCAATCATTTTTCAATTACAAAAAGTGCAAAATTGTGGTCTGCATGGAATGGAAGTGGAAGTGAAAAATATACATTCTGAGAGAGCATCGATGCAACCTCCAATCTGCCATCCTTTTTTGCATATCTCCTGGATTGGAGCATTTTAGTTTTTTTTTTCAAGCTAGCATGGGGACAGGATGCTCATCTTGTGCCACATACCCTCACAACGTTGGGCTACCTATTTAATACTTATTGTCTCTGGGATAACACGGGAAGTTTGGTGACTTTCACAAAAAAAAACAGACTGTTGGGATTTGCATATCATCCCTAATCTGATTCTTCCAAATTTGGGTGCCTCTGCCAATTGTTGTGGAGAAATGTTCTTTTGCACATGCACCAGTTCGGTTGCATAGAATGTTGGCCACCAGTGACATATGGCACAGTAGGATTTGTGCTTCTGGAGATCAAGAGCAATTTCCCTGGAGAGCAGTGGAATCCTGCATCTGCCCTGAGGCCCTAGATGAGCTCCAAGGGCCAAGCTTTCACAGCGGACATGGAGAACGAAATACCACAGGCTGAAAAATGATTTTAGAAAACACCAGCTCAGTTTTGCCGCCATGGCCTCCTGCGATTTTCCATTTAGGTAAAACCCATTGTTGTTCAACAATATTTTTAATTTCTCTGTTTATACTCAGGTCCTTTCAATTTGTCCAAGGCGTCATCTTGCTGATCACATGCTGCTGGCTAGGGTTCCTCGTTTGGAGTTGTGACGGGAATGCCGCCCAGTTGCGTTTTATTATGCCCGCAGCCTATGAACATGCGGAAATTTCTCTTAATGTAAGGATACACAGAGACAGTAGACAGTCGGATGCATGAATATGGAGAGAAGTTGAATGATGCCTAACAATTTATTTCTCAGCCGATAAACAGGATCTGCCAAACCCTTTAAACGTAGGAAACTACCAGAATTCCCAACAGTCCTATTTATTCAGGGCCATCCAATATCAGGAAGCTTGAGAAAGTTTTACGTGCTTGCACAAATTACGACGGTTTTGCAGCCCATGTTTAATGAATTCCAAATGGGAATCCCGCTCATTTGTCCCGGGCCATTTTGTTCCCGTCCATTTAATCCTGGCCGCTTGATCCCGAAGCCATTTCAGTTCACAGCGTGTTTGGTGTGGAGCATGCATTTTGATCCGATCATTCCTGCTGCCTGTGAATCTATTAATGTAACCAAATAAAATTATCCCAGGCTGTTTTTGAAGAGCATAAGCGAGTCTACAACAGACAGGAAAGGATAATTTTTCCTGCAGGCTGCAACATTAGTCAAAAAAGTAAAAAAAGTCATGCCCAATTTTTGTGGAGGCAAAGGTAAATTTTTGTGGAGGCAAAGGTGTCAATGCACTGTGGTGTAGTTTTCGAACAAAAATCGGGAAAATATGCCAACATAGCACCATAAAAACCAAAACCCACTTTACCCAATTAGGTACCTACATGTCAACACAGCTACCTGGGCATAATGATCAAGCCTAATAGAAAAAAGCACTTGAATGCCTTATTTGAAGTCGAAATGATCACAGAAAGAAAAAATGTCGGACCAAAAAATGGAACAAGAGTGGCATTTTGTGCTTTGGCAAAAAATTGATGGATTTTTGGCTCAGAATGTGCAACCCGATTGGCAGAATGCAGATCTGTTGCACGGTGAAAACAAACTTAAAGGAACCCAATCTAGTCTTTTTTGGGTAGGTAGGAGTGGGCTGAAAAGTTGGGAGCAGGGAGAAGTGGGAATTGCGGGGGGGTAAATGGGGGGGGAGAAAAAAAAGTTCCCTTCGACCGGGAGAGAGGAAGATGAAGATTCACGAGTGGAAAAACTTTTGAGTTTTGGGATCTAAAAGGTGGGAGCAAAAAAAATTTCCCCAAAATTTCACCAAGCTAAAATGTTCAAGGGAAAACTTTTTGGCCCTGGTAGTCAATGTACCCGAAAATTGAGACAAGGGACTCTGAAGATTTTGGAGTGAAAAGCAAAATACCTACGAAGCACTGTCATAACCTGTGGGGGAGCATACCTGGACCGAATGTACTTTAGTCCCGAGTTGCTTTTGGTTCGAAATTTTCGGTGTAACCACCACTCGACCAAATCAAACTTCGAACAAAGCAGCATTTGAACTTAAACATATTCGGACGAAAAAAACCATTCGAACTAAAGGCATTCGATCCAAAGGCAATTCGGACCAAACGCCATTCGGATTAAAGCTCATTCGAGCCAAAATCAATTCGGAGCAAAAGCCATTCGCTGCAAATGCCGTTCGGACGAAAGCTCATTCAAGGCAAAGTCAATTCGAACTAAAAAGACATTAGGCCTAAACGCGGTTCGGACTAACGCTCATTCGAACCAAAGCCAATTCGGAACAAAAGCCATTCGGACTGATGCTCATTCGAACCTAACTTCATTCCTGTCAGCTGTTGCTGTGATATTTTGGCACATTTTGTTTTATTTTTCACGGTTTGCGCAGATGGAGATTGGTTCTTTTTATTTTGAATGTTTTCATATCATCATCGCCTTCTTTTCGCCTTTTATATGGTTAGGTAAGGTTAGGTTACGTTAAGTTAGGCAATTTTTGGCATTTGAATGTCATCGCCAACAAAAACCCCGCCCCCTTTTATGCAGGTAATGTTAAAGCTGATGATTAGTACCTATAAACCGACATAGGTAACAACCACAGTGCAAAAGCCAGACTTTTCGGCAATTTTTCGGTCTTATTCACATTCGATGCAAACGAAATTCGATCCAAAGCCACTCGAACTAAAACCAATTCGATGCAAAACTCGTTCGGGCTAAAATTCATTTGAACCCAAAAACATCTGAACAAAAAACCATTCGAACTAAAAACCATTCTGACTAAAAAACATTCGAACTAAAAACTATTCGAACTAAAAACCATTCGAACTAAAAAGCGTTCGAACTAAAAATCATTCGAACTAAAAACAATTCGGACTAAAAGCCATTCGGAGCAAATGCCGTTCGGAGTAAAGGTCATTCGAACCAAAGTCTATTCGGACTTAAAGCCATTAGCAGGGCTGCAAAAAAAGATTTGCCGTCCCAGCAACCTGCGCACACGTTTGCCGTCCCAGACAGGCTTGGCGTCGGGATAAATTAAAATGCGAATGTGGACCAGGGAGATATGGCGTTTCGCTGAAAAAGCGAATTTCGCGGAACTTTGGTTTGGGTTAGGTTAGGTTGGGTTGAGGTTTGGTTGGGTTAGGTTAGGTTTGATTTGGGTAATTTGGTTTGAAGGTTTGAAGGTTTGAGGGCTGAGATTCGCACTTCAGCCTCAGTCCACAAAAAACTGCGATTTCCGCGTTTTTGAAGGACCCCTTGCCGTCCCGGAAAGAACAAATTTCGCCAAAAAATGCATTGTGACTTCGCACGCCGACTCCGACCAACGGGACGATCTAAAATGTGGACGCTGACCAATGGGAGACAGGTTTGGTCAGGTTGGGTTGAGTTGGGTTTGAAAGGGTTAGGTTGGGTTAGATTTGATTGGGGAAGTTTGGTTTGCAGGTTTTGGGGCTCAGGGACGGGCAAGGTAGGGTACCTTAGAGGGGGGTAGAGGTCTACGACGGGGGGGGGGGGGGGGGTAGGGCACCGAAAAAAGGCTGGGGTAGGTACCACGGCCGAAGGCCAGGGGGGGGTAATCCCCCCTATGCTCAACCCTGGGGGCTTGGATTTGCACTGCAGCCACAGTTCGCAAATTTCACGATTTCCACGTTTAAGAAGGACCTCCGACCAACATGCCTCGCAGTTGAAGCCATCGCACGGAAACGTCATCAAAAAATGGAAGACCGAAGGAAAGAGGAGAAGACAATGCGAGCGAACGGCGGGTCACGGAAAGTAAACTTTCGCTTGAACCGAAAAAAGGATTTCGATCAAACATTTTGTGTTTCAAAGCTGAAAATGGGCAATTTTACATGTGTGAGTCCCAAACTTTTCACTGGTAAAATTCTTTTTTTTAAATCTGAAAAATTTGAAACTCAAAAGTGTGCAAGTTAAGATGTACCTAATATAATTCTGGGTTCCGGCCTCATATTTTAAAAGATATTACGCACTTTTATCCACCGGAACAGGTGTCGATCTGCAGAAGTGTTGTAGAAGAAGCCTTCCACTTTATAAAAATACCAAAATCACTGAATTTGAACATCATTTCACTAATTTATGACCAGTTAAAAAAACGTGGCATGGCCGGCAGCATTGTTTTGTCCTACTTGAGTGGGGAAGAGGCCATGCCTCTCAAGAAATCCGCAGGAGTTGCGGCTTCTTATTCTCAACTCAAAAACAAAAATATGCTTCCAAGTCGAGTTCTCTTTTGATAAAATGGTCAAAAGGGGTTCAAATTCAATAATTTTTGTGTTTTTGGAAAGCTGCTATTTCCTCTACAACTGCAACTCCTCCCTCTGCAGGTCTAAACCATGTTACAATGTAAAAAAATCGTGCAAGCTTTGAAAATATGAGGCAGGAACCCGGAATTTCGTCACATCTCAACTTGGACATGGGCACTTTTTTGTCAATCAAATTTTTTTTCTTCAGAATTTTGTCAGCGAAAATTTCGGGATTCTGTGTGTACGCCTGAAATCTCACATTGTTCTGCTTTCTGATATGAAAAGATCCATCAAAATCCGTCATCTGGTTCCAGACCCAAGCGGCACACTCATATGGGGTCTACATGGTTGTATTTTGCTGGGGCCCAAGCTGGCATCGCCAAATATGAGGCCCATATGAAAGTGTTGACATTTCTTACCACGTGGCCCCATATGGAGAAGCCATGAGGGCCCCATGTGGTTAGTCCCACCCGAGCTGAATGTGCCCATATGGGTCCCATGTGGTGCCCAACATTGGTGACCGGTTTGGTTGTGACATGACAGACATTGAGTTTTCAGAAAAATCATGGAACACAATTTTGCTATTTCGAGTTGCAATTTGCAAAGTTGAAATTTCAAAGCCGAAATTTCAATTTCAGTGTCGAAATTTCGATTTCAGTGTCGAAATTTCGGATGTTGATTAAGAGGACTGATTGAATTGTCGCGAGGTTGGTTATTGAACCACTTTGTCATTCACTATTCATTGTTGATATAATTTCAAACGAATGAATAACTGAAAAAAAAAATAATGGGGCAAAACATGTTCACATTTTTCAAGCCCCCAAGAAAAAAATTTCGATTTCAGTGTCGAATCGAAATTTCGAGTTTTCGAAGGCGTACCTAATTTAGGGTAAATTTCAAGTTTAAATTCGAAATTTCGACTATGAAATGTCGAAAATTCAAGCTCCAAAGCCGAAATTTCGATTTTCAATTTGCAAAGTCGAATTGCTAGTTTCAGAGTCCAAATTTCGAGTTGCAATTTGCAAAGTCGAAATTTCGAGATTTCGAAGCCGAAATTTCGAGTTTCAAGGTCTGTGGCGACCGATTGATCAGGATGTGCTAATTTTGTTCATTCTTTTCTCTATTCCCCAAGGTGGGTGGGTGGGAGCGTTTTAGCAGTTTTAGAAGTTGTGCTGGCAGGGAGGCCAGGCACGAAACTTTGAAGGCCAACCATTGTTTTGTTGGTTGGCTGGCTGGCAGAGCAAAGGTGTGGAAGCAGTAGATCTACCTACCTTGTTGAAAAGGGCCAAGAGAGGGCTGCCTCAGAAGAAGACTGAGGGTTTGCAGAGATGAATGCCAGCTGATTTGATGTTTTTGCAAGACCAATCAGAAAGGAGGATTGAAACATCAACTCTGATTGGCGAGGTGCCAGTGTGAAGTGGACTCAATTAAAGAGTCATTGTTTGAAGAGTGCAACAACTGCTGAAGAGGACAGTTTGCAGGCCCAGTGAAGGGAGGAGCTGCGTTCACACAACTAATCAACGTGGGGATTGGATTGCCCAGTGAACTGAGAAAAGTGTGAGAGTCTCGTTCCTTGAGAGATTCACAAGAAGGCGTGACTAGCGGCAGTGGGGAGGACCCTGGGTGTGTGTGTGCTACAACGGCGAGTCAGAGAAGGTGATTAATACAAATGTTTTTCTTTGTCATTGAAGCCTTGACACCTATTATCATTTGTTGTTAACCTGTGAATTGAATTGGATTAATTCTATTGTCTCTTATTTTATTACCTATTTTTAATAAAATTTAGGTTCCCATCAGGGTGATTGGAGGTAGCTCTCATGAGTTGATTGAGGCTAATGATTAAAGCCTGTAGTGACACAAATTTAGGTTTTGGATTTGTGGTGAATCTTTTGGTTAAAGTGAACCACTTACAAGAAAACAGAAGAAGTTGCTGAAAGAGAAAGAGAAGACGAGTGACAGGATAGAGGTGGTAAGTCCTAGTCACGCTTCAGGTCGAAATTGCGAGTTTTCGAAATTTCGAGTTTCAAGGTCTGCATTTCGAGTTTCAGGGTCTAAATTTCGAGTTTCAAAGTCGAAATTTCAAGTTTTCAAAGTCAAACTTACGAGTTCTCAAAGTCGAAATTTCGAGTTTCAAAGTCAACATTCACAAGTTGCAGAGTCGAAATTTCGATTTTAGAGTTTCAAATGCGAAATTTTGAGTTTGCAAAGTCGACATTTCGAGTTTCAAAGTTGAAATTACGAGTATTGGGTACCTAAAAGTCGAAATTTCGAGTTTTCAAGGCCGAAATTTCGGGTTTGATGTCAATAAATTCGGGTTTGAAGTCGAAATTCTGAGTTTTCAAACTCGAAATTTCGAGTTTCAAAGTCGAAATTTCGAATTTCAAAGTCGAAATTTCGAATTTCAATTTGCAAGGTCGAAATTTCGATTTTCAATTTGCAAAGTCGAAATTTCGAGTTTCAAAGTGGATATTTCGAGTTGCAATTTGCAAAGTCGAAATTTCGAGTTTCAAGGTCAAAATTGCGAGTTTTCGAATACGAAATTTCGAGTTTCAAGGTCTGCATTTCGAGTTTCAGGGTCTAAATTTCGAGTTTCAAAGTTGGAATTTGGAGTTTCAAAGTCGAAATTTCAAGTTTTCAAAGTCAAACTTACGAGTTCTCAAAGTCGAAATTTCGAGTTTCAAAGTCAACATTCACAAGTTGCAAAGTCGAAATTTCAAGTTTCAAAGTCGAAATTTCGATTTTTAATTTGCAAAGTCGAAATTTCGATTTTTAATTTGCAAAGTCGAAATTTCGAATTTCAAAGTCGAAATTTCGATTTGCAATTTCCAAACTCGAAATTTCGAGGTTTCGAAGCCGCAATTTCGGGTTTCAAGGCCAAAATTTCGAGTCTTCAAATCCTAAATTTCGAGTTTCAAGGTCTTTAATTAGATAATCAAGGTCTCTCGAGTTTCAAAAATTCAAAGTCGGAATTTTATGAGTTTAAAAGTCGAAATTTCGAGTTTCAAAGTCGAAATTTTGAGTTTTGAGAGTCGAAATTTCGAGTTCTCAAAGTCAAAATTTCGATTTCAATGTCGAAATTTCGAGTTTTCGAAGCAGAAATTAAGAGTCTTAGGTAATGTCGAAATTTCGAGTTTCAAATGCGAAATTTTGAGTTTGCAAAGTCGACATTTCGAGTTTCCAGAGTTGAAATTACGAGTATTAGGTACCTAAAAGTCGAAATTTCGAGTTTTCAAGGCCGAAATTTCGGGTTTGATGTCAATAAATTCGGGTTTGAAGTCGAAATTCTGAGTTTTCAAACTCGAAATTTCGAGTTTCAAAGTCGAAATTTCGAATTTCAAAGTCGAAATTTCGAATTTCAATTTGCAAGGTCGAAATTTCGATTTTCAATTTGCAAAGTCGAAATTTCAAGTTTCAAAGTCGAAATTTCGATTTTTAATTTGCAAAGTCGAAATTTCGATTTGCAATTTCCAAACTCGAAATTTCGAGGTTTCGAAGCCGCAATTTCGGGTTTCAAGGCCAAAATTTCGAGTCTTCAAATCCTAAATTTCGAGTTTCAAGGTCTTTAATTAGATAATCAAGGTCTCTCGAGTTTCAAAAATTCAAAGTCGGAATTTTATGAGTTTAAAAGTCGAAATTTCGAGTTTCAAAGTCGAAATTTCGAGTTCTCAAAGTCAAAATTTCGAGTTTTCGAAGCAGAAATTAAGAGTCTTAGGTAATGTCGAAATTTCGAGTTTCAAATGCGAAATTTTGAGTTTGCAAAGTCGACATTTCGAGTTTCAAAGTTGAAATTACGAGTATTAGGTACCTGAAAGTCGAAATTTCGAGTTTTCAAGGCCGAAATTTCGGGTTTGATGTCAATAAATTCGGGTTTGAAGTCGAAATTCTGAGTTTTCAAACTCGAAATTTCGAGTTTCAAAGTCGAAATTTCGAATTTCAAAGACGAAATTTCGAATTTCAATTTGCAAGGTCGAAATTTCGATTTTCAATTTGCAAAGTCGAAATTTCGAGTTGCAATTTGCAAAGTCGAAATTTCGAGATTTCGAAGCCGAAATATCGAGTTTCTAGATCGAAATTTCGAGTTTTCGAATCCGAAATTTCGAGTTTCAAGGTCCGCACTTCGATCGAGTTTCAAGGTCAAAATTTCGAGTTTCAAAGTTGAAATTTCGAGTTTTCAAAGTCGAAATTTCGACTTCTCAAACTCGAAATTTCTGGTTTCAAAGGCGAAATTTCAAGTTTTCAAAGTCGAAATTTCGAGTTCTCAAAGTCGAAATTTCTAGTTCCAAAGGTGAAATTTCAAGTTTTCAAAGTCGAAATTTCGAGTTTGAAGGTCACAATTTCGAGTTGCAATTTCTGAGCCAAATTTTGAGTTTTCGGAGTCTTGAGGTCTAAATTTCGAGTTTCAAATTCGAAATTTTGAGTTTCCAAAGTCGACATGTTGAGATGTGCCGCACTGTTCGAAACTGATACGCAACCTGCAATTGATACAGAGACACAGATTACACTTTGCCCGCCAGTGCCATTTCAGCAAACATCTTGCACAATCGCTTCAATAAAAATACCAGTGAGGTAAAAATAAACAAAATAATTGACCAGGGTTCGCATCTTTGTCCGTTGCACCGATCGCCAAGTGCAGAAGGCTGCAGATTTTGTTCTTCGGTTTATTGTTGCCACTTTATTATTCCTATTCCATAACTTGCTAATATGAATGAATCTTCAAAATATTAGGCAGTCGCAGGGCCCCTACTTTGGTTTCAATGTTGTTTGCATTATTATTTCCAAACAAATCTTTCCCTCAAAATT
>JASGXE010003440.1:0-11356 GCA_030068105.1 Sinentomon sp. SZTP_YWyxl
TACGGAAAAGCTAAGAAAAAAAAAAAAACTCCAGCGTCTTTTAAGGGAGGTCATGCTCAAAAACAACGCGTAGGTTCAAATTTCCACAGGTGTGGTGAGCCTTCTGGGTTTAGGTACATGTTTAGGTACAATGTGATATTTATGCCGTTGGTGTAGAGCCCTACTCATTTCCGTTATATTTATCAAATTTACATTCAGGCCCACCAAACTGAGTTGGGGTGGGGTATGTTCACCCCTCCCTCCCTCCCCCATCACAGCATCATGTGCGACACCTCATTATAATGTTCGAGCAATTTGGCGCAGGCAGAGACCTGTGAGACATTTAGAAAATCTTCCTTCCGAAAAACTTTCACATCCCTCGCGTCAGTTGACGTTGGTGGTTGTCCCAGTGACTTCATGCCCCTCCTCGCCCGAGCCCCCCACATAACGCAATCAAAAGGCACTAAACAGCTCTTTCGAATGCGAATCGCGTCGAAATGCCAGAGGGCGCAGGCAACACAGGGCGTGGGACGCCGGAATAAACGCGAAATATATCGCAAGGTAATGCATGGCTGTTGTGAAGAGGGGGCATAAAACACTCCCCTGAAGAACACCACGGATGTACATTACCAGAGGTTGGGCAGGTGCGTCGCATTCTTGCAGGGACGCCGAGGACTTTCGGGAAATATTTACTGATGGCGAAGGCTGGAACGGTACAAGTGCATACTTCATGCATGGCCTGAATCGGGACTAAAAAGATCCGGAATGTCGCAAGTATGCATAAGATCAGGAAGAAAACACAGGGAGCTCCGTGTCCAAAGTTTCCGCGGAAACTTCAAAAACTTTCCGTGGAATTTACTGCAGCAGGCCAACTTCCGAATTATTTTTGCACCATAAAATCTGCCCAAATGGCTTTAAAGGCCCAATTTGTTGAGGACAGCGATTATCTTAACACCTGTGTTCTCTAAAGTGCATCTACAACCTTGAGAGCAACCCCCTGAACGCGCACCAGACCAGCACAAATTCGACTCGCAAACGAAGGACGATAACACTGGAGATTAACAGATGGAAGCTTCTTGGGGTCATGACCCTGTACCTCAGCAGTATATTCTAGTCACCTTGTGAAGCAGACAATGTCACAAACATAATAATGCATTATGATACAGGCGAAAGCGACGCATTATGTGAAAAATATGTAAATTCTTCGCCGTTTTCCTCCCCACACACGTTTGCGTCGTCTGACTTTTCTTCGCAGTGGTTTCACCCCGCTGTTGTGCCCTAGTGACTGTCCCTATGTGCCCCCAGCTCAAAGAAAGCATTGCACACTTATTTCTAAGAGGACTGTTTTATATAATAAATATCGAAGATTGCAAAGTGCATTGCGCATTTTGCATGCTCGATGTGTGCCCACCACGTCACGTGTCGCATCTCTGGTCCTGCTGCTGGAGGAGGCATACGCACCCCAGAAAATCTTCACGTCATCTCAAGAAACCCAGGCCAAGCGATACTCTTGTGCAGTCAGAATTTCGGGCAAAATGGGACACGTGAATGATTTCGCCGGAAAACGTGGGTATAAAGCTGTGTGGGACGATGTGAAAAATAGGTTCCTGGCAAGGGATCGAACTGCGGCCCGACTTGGCAGTCGATGACGTTGTCCTGCGCTGATCAGCTTCAACTGCGGCTTTTGTTTGGGAATAACAAAATCCTTTGAGCGAGAGCAACTGCTGCTTTTGTCCGCGGGAATCACAAACGCCTTTGAGCGAGAGCAACGCTGCTCAACAAGTGTCACGACTCCTGCAACTTTTGCTTGACACCACCAGATGGCAGAACCAGATACGCCAATTCGCTGATTGCTTCTGCAGCGCCCCGAAAGATGGCTGCGATAAATCCGTGAAACGCAAAAGACACAGCGAACATGGGAAATGGTTCGTCAACTTTGTTCAATCGCCTCTGCATGAGATGGCTGAACTCTTCTTTGCTTTGAACGTGTCGTCACAACAATTGATTTCGTGTCAAAATCGGGAGTGTATGCGTGTGGGATTTTAATCAACTATGGGCATATTGCTTGTGCAACCGATGCTCAGACTTGCAGTTTGGCAGCCTCATTGCACTTTTCCTTTTGCGCCAGGAAAAACGCAATAGCCTGATAAAGTTCACAGAGGCTGAAAATTTAATAAAATTGTGTTGTTTCAGGCCAAACTTCATAAGGTCTCGCATGTGAAGGGAATGGACAAAGTGGTTGACATCCGAAATTCGACCACCATGCAGACATACCCTTCACACAAGGGGAGAGAGAAAAGGGCATATCCCTTCAGGGCTAACGACGAATCTCTCAAGAGCATCTCTGAAAGATTAGAAATAACATCAGCGTGCGTCCATTGCCCACGGACCAGCGCAACTCATTCTGCTCCGCAGAGTTCAAACTGGCGATCGCAAAGGGCTCGCCGTGATGTCTGGCCCCACCGAACCTCAGACTTAAGACAGCCTTGACAGGAGTTCTTGTGCAATTTCCCACCCGGAAAACTACTCGAAATTGTCTCGAATTGCATTATTTTTATTTTCTCAAGCATTTTTCCAAGGTGGTTGTGAAGAGAGAAAGAGGTGGTGCCGTGCGGGGGGAGGTCAAGAAGGGGTGAACCATGCATGTGCGCATATATTATCGTTTGCCCCCTCCCCCATCATAGCTTAACTCCCAAGCCGTGATTACCATTGCGGCCTCTATGTGCCGTTATATTGTTATTGTTATGTGGAAATGTTTTCGAAAATAGGATAGGTACTATTTCCCATAACACATACATTACTACTTCATCTGGAAATTCGTTGTTATGCGTTGCAACAAAATATGAATGAAAACGCCATAAAAAGAGTTTCGAACGAGGACGTGTTTTGCGTTTGTGCTCTATAGCTTGATGCATTGCATGCACGCAAATTCTTGCGCTGTATACGAAACTCGAATGTGTGCGCGAGAGGGGCCCAAATTGGGGAGAAACCGGGAATCGCTTGATTATACACGCGTATTCTGAATATACGAATAAATATTCCACCAGAAATATTCGTATTATTGTGTATTTTTACAAGTTGAAATCAACAAAATTGGATCAAAAATATCGAACTGCACACGCAATTGCTGCGGTAAACAAAGCGGAGATTGTGCACATTTTTTCAAATTTACATTCAACTTACAAGCAAATGCCCAATCACATTGCCCTGATGGGAAACACTGATGGGCTAACGGATCCTCTGGTATCAGATTGAAGCGCTAATTTAATTTACGGGTACTCCGAACGGAATGCCGCCCATAACTCCGAACGGAATCCTTCAATGGCGAAGGAAGCACGTTGTGCTGGAACCTTCAGTGATGGAACTTTCCGAAAGCCGGAAGCTCCAAAAAAAGTGAGGAGCGGTTAGTGGCGGAGCCTCTAGTATCGGAACCGCTGAACCTTCAGTGACAGAATATGACTCGTGCATGGCCAGACCTGTGACACTCAGCAGGACAATGGAACTTCTTGCGATGAACCCTCTGCTGCCGAAATGGGCCTGCGATGGGAAAAAGTGGCCGAAAGATGGATGTGGCCGAAATAGGAAAAAACACTCTGCTGCGATGAACCCTCTGCTGCCGAAATGGGCCTGCGATGGGAAAAAGTGGCCGAAAGATGGATGTGGCCGAAATAGGAAAAAACACTCTGCTGCGATGAACCCTCTGCTGCCGAAATGCAAGTGACCGAACCTCAGGTGTCGAAAACACATGAGTGACGAGACTGAGTCATGACAGTGACTCTCGTCACTGTCACACTCATGACAGTGACGAGAGACTGTCATGAGTAACGGAGACTATATAGCACCTCTGGTGAACCTCACCCTTATTCGTGTGTGCAGATGGATCGTCACCGATGAGAGAAACCATATGGTGGAGATCCTCATGTGGAGGAATCCTAACCATAGGTATCGTTGAACTCTATGCAATGAACCCACAATGTGATGAAATGCATTGTCACGGAAGACCGAGTGATGGAATTTCGTTCGCTGTGCGCACATGGATGCCCAAAAGAGTTTTAAATTTCGCGGTTTTATGTCAAAAATGCATCCCATGATTTTGCAAAGGATTGATCTAATAAGGGCTTTCCCCATTTTCTATTTTATTTTATTCATGCATTCTCAACGCCCATATGCATTCACCGACAATTCAGTGACAGTTCCAACGATCTGTCTGTTCATGTGGCAACTATCGCGGACGTTATTTGTGGTTCATTCCCGCAAAGCTGCGGTCCAAATCTGAGGACCAAAGTTGCCCATTATTTGCCGCCAATTGGTTGTTGTCAACATACGTATATTCGCGTCCGCCTAATGTTTGTTGTCAAACTACTGCTTGCTGTTCCCCGACTAACTTCGAAGCACGCCACCCAACCTGGTCTACTCCACATGTGGCGAGGTCTTTGGAACGACAACCCTTTTAAATGCACCGCCATGTGACATATTTCAGGGGTTTTCTATTGCGACACTTTCTTTTCCGGGAAATCCTTTCACCACATCATTATAGCAAGCCGTTCTGTCATCAGTCTTTTTGGTGTTAGAACAAGAGTTCTGTCACCAACAAGAGTGCCGGTTCTGGTTTTCACCAGAAATCTTTTCGCCATCTTTTGTGCAACAATAAATATAAAAAACAAGATTTCATCCAGTCCAGCGTAGCTTTTGACAGACAAAGTGACCGCCAGCCGAACTGCCCACTTTCGGCGAAATATTCGTTCGCAGAAGTGTTTGTTCATATTCGATGACAGCATGAGGCTAAAAAAGAAGAGTTTAAAAGTGAAAGTGATGGAAAATAGGCAATCCTGACGAGGATTCCAGCATGTGCTGCCATCTGTCGGAGCAATCTTTCAACACCCTCTTTCTTTCGAAGCTTTTGACTTGTCTTTACTCTTTTCTCTTTCCTCCCTGTTCTGATCTCACTTCCTTCCTTTCCAAAAATCACCGTTCTCAGTTTTACTCCCTCTTTTTCAAAGAACCATTTTCGCACTCGTAAGAATCACTGAAATTATTACGGCCTCAAATTTATGCTTTTGAATCTCAGCCGCGGCCTTTCCGGTGGCTTATTTTTTATCGGTGGTCAGTCGGGACTCTGCGCACCATCAGGACAGGGTGACCAAGGATTGGAGGATTATCCTTTCGCATTTCCTATTTTCCTATTTTTCCTATTTGCAAATGGAGCTAAAGGGTGCGAGAGACTATAGGTATTCTTTTTCCAATGAAAAAAAAAAAGAAGAAACCCTACAGAAAACCAAACTGTTGTATAGATATAGGCGCCAGCCCGTGTCATGGATTCCCGTTTCTTGGATGAAGTGGTATTGGTCATTTCAGCGAGCGAAAATGCGGCTTCAAAACAAAATGCCAGCTCAACCTGACCTAATCCAACCTAACCTAACCCAACCCAACCTTTCCTTACCTGACCTGACCTGACCTAACCTGAGCTTTCATCGCGACAAAAAACGCAAACTCTGATGCTGTAATTACCATTGCCATGTCCATCCAAGAAACGGGAATCCAAGAATCGGGATACCACGGTTGTATGCCCGTATAAAACATTTTGTTGAAAAAATATTGCGCACAAAGCACGTCGACCAGACGTCTGGTGGAAGAAAGAAGAAATCGATTAAAGAAGAAGGATGAAAGAAGAAAAAATAAAGAAAGAAGAGAGGAGATTTACGGAAGAAGAAAAATTAATGAAGAGAATGAAAAGAGGAACGAAGGAATGAAACAAGGACGAAAGAAAATGAAAGGATGAAAAGAAATAGAAGAATGAAAATAAGAACGAATGAATCAAAGAAGCATAAGAAATGAAAGAATGAATCAATGAATCAATTATTCATTTATTTTTGGGGTTGGCCCCTCATCAAATCATTGCAATTACAGAGGGCAAAATATACCTATACAAGAAAACACATCAGTGAAAAATGTGAACATTCCATTATGGAGCAAAAAACATGAAGAATAAAGAATAAATCCCGAGATTAAATCAAGAGAAAGAAGAAAGACGAAATGAAAGAATGAAAAAAGAACGAAGAAAGATGAAGTGAAAGAACGAAAAGAAAAACGGCCAAGAATGAAAGAATGACGAAAGAAGAAAAATGAAATGAAAAGAAGAACGAAAGAATTATAAGAACAAAGGAATTAAAAGGATGTGAAATAATGAAAAGAGTACCAAAAAAGGAATGAAAAAAGGATGAACGAAAGAAAAATGAAAGAATGAAAAGATGGAATAATGAAAAAAGACGTGAAAAATGAAAAGAAGAACTAAAAAAATACCAAAGAATGGAAAAAGGATCAAAGAATAAATGAAAGAAGAAATCCTCTCAGAAATTTTAATCATAATCCCTAAATGCTGCAAATCGTGTTTAGAAAACCCTCCACCCTTGCACCGTATCCTGAACCCGAACAAATTTCGTAGAAAATTCCTCGTCGCCAAAAATCCATTCACGATGCCAGGCTAAAAAATCTACACAATTACCAAAAATGGTTTTTTTGGCCAAGAGTCCACCTATTATAGGTATCAAAATCATAAGCCACATAATCTGCAAAGCCTCCGAAATGCCCACAACGTGGTAGGGAATACTGACCTTTCTGACCCTCAGTGAAACGGGTATGCAGATTTTTAAAATCACCCTGTCTAGGTCAATATATGAACTGTGGTGCCAGCCGGCAAAGGCAAATCACAGACACTGCCCGGCAGCAATATATCCCTGCATTGAATGCAGTGCGTCGGAAAGTTTATATGCACTGCGGGCTTCATTTCGAGCATAATTTCTGGCCCTTGAAGGGATATTTTCATATTCCTTTACGCCTCCTTTGAATGGCCCTAAATTGAAAGAAAAGAAGAGTTCCTGAATCGTATTATTCATGCGGATTTAGAAGGCAGTTGACAAGTAGCCTGGTAAGTTTTTTAGGGATTCAGACACGGAGTTCGGAAGTGCATGGGATGTGCAGGAAACTAAATATTGCCTTGTGGATAAGCCGGCTTTTTAGTCACTTTTTTCGTAGAGCAGGTCTGTACTTTGCGTTGAAAGCAATGCGAGATGAAATATCCTGAAATACACGCGCTGCATTACCGAAGTACAGCATCGTTCAGTGATAAAAGGCGGGCACGTATTCAGAAATTGTCGGGTTTCCAGGTACTCACAGCTGCATGCCGCGGCCGCTGGTCACAAATTCGGTAATAAAATATTCCACTTCGGTCAGCGGAATTTCAATCAGTGGCTATGACGAAATTGTGGATCGTCTGACTGTCTGTCCATTTTGTGGGGCAACTGCAGTCACACATTCGTATAGCCAACGACATTTCCGTGTTTAATAAATATTTGACCGCAAATATGATTTGTAAACGTCCGTGTCGGTTGCCCTCTGCCTCGAAAGATATCAAACTCTAGAAACATGGGCCGTCGACAACGACCCGCGGATTTTATAATACGGACTTATCAAAAGTCCTCCAACATTAGGCGATATTTTGAAGGCCAGGCTAATACAGGGGCCACCTAATTTCAACGGGGCGAAATGCAACTTCAAGCCTCACACGAGTGTCATGATGTTTCGTAGCACGCGATGCCATGTATTCTGAATGATGGCCCCTGAGTTAAAACCGGGCTCCTGTGTCCGAAGACTTTTGATAAGCCGTGTATATTCGACAACTGTCACAAAATGGTCTGGTGACAGGCAACACGCGAAAGCTTTTCGTCAAGTGAAATTAAACGAAAACAGGAAAGAAAAGAAGCACAAGACTTAAAACACAACACAACAGATCACGTGACAAGTCCATAAAAAGCAATAAGAATGACCTCAGAATCATTGGGAAGGCGTTCCAATCAGAAATGATACGCGGGAAGAAGGAATCATGAGCCAGAACGGCTTCCGTCAAGAAATCGCTTGGGATGGAGATGTCTCCACCTCGACCATCTCCTGCTCTCTCAGAACATGTCAGTGACACCAGAGAACCGATCAAAGTGACCGGTTGTTACCCATGGGCAGCTTTTCTCTGCACGTCATCAAGCTCCTGGAGGCTGGAACCCACATTTCTTTGTCGTTTAGAGGATTTAATAATGTTTTTCAACTTGTTCGCTTTGATCATCTGATAATTTTGAGAGAATGTAGCGAATATGAACCTGGGGGCATTATTGGGCCTGTGACAGGCGTGATGGGGACCTATCGTCAGGGGCCCTGAAGCTCGACATAGTCCTCCCATAACAGTCGATTTTAGTCCATGAATCCTTCATAAAATATGAGTTTTCGAATTCGTTCAACGTAAATCCCCCGGCGGCAATTCTTATGTGCAAAGATACAGTGGCATGTTTCCACAGAAAGTGTCAAAAGACAACCGCATCACCTCTTCAGGTGGCGTTTTTCTACTATGTTCATGGAAGTGGTAAAATGCCACCAAAATGGTGTCAGATTTCGAGTTTTCTATTTGGGTTGCTGGAAATTTCTCCGCATACTTGGATCTGACGTCCCCATTTTATGGCATAAATTGTTGCCACAAAAATGGTAAAAATTGCACCAATTTGGTATGGTTGGTTTTTTCCACTTTTTGGTGACAATTTGTAACGAAAATTTTTGAAGTATCATATTGGGGCCCCATGGGGCTATAGGTGAGCCATGGGGCTCCAATACTATACTTCAAAAATTTTCGTTACAAATTGTCACCAAAAAGTGGAAAAAACCAACCATACCAAATTGGTGCAATTTTTACGATTTTTGTGGCAACAATAATTTATGCCAAAAATTGGGGACGTCAGATGCAAATAGAATATGCGGAGAAATTTCCAGCAACCGAATGGATAATCCGCGAAATCTTGAATATTTAAGAAGATATCTTTCCGGTGTTGAATGGGCGTGTGAGTGTCAACTTGACGGACGCAGCTTGCAGTTTTACCAGAAAAGGCCGCGGACGAAATAGCTAATAATGTGCGGTATCTTCATAAACACACAAACGTCTTTCTGGAATCGGATTAATAAAAATTTCACGATTTCCAACCGATATTTTTGGTGTTATTCGTTTTTGCCCATCTTAAAAAAGCCAAATCATAGCTGAGGGTTTTCTCCTTTCAACAGTTCATCCGACCGCCGCTCATCTGAGGAGATGCGGCAATGGTCACTCAGAGAGGTTCAAGTGTGGAAAACCCGTTAGAGTTTGAGATGATGACTGCCAGTCCCACTCACGCAAAATGCCCCTTGGCGTGGTTTGCTGCACCATTTGAAATACCGCCACTTCCAGCTAGCGTTCCCTGGGCTGTGCGTCTAGAGCATTGGGTTAAAGGGAGGCTTCCGTTACGGCAATGGCCTGGCCGGCCTTGGGCCAGGTAATCTCAAGATCAGCTCACAGCTTTTCCTGATTTTTTTCCTACTTCCTTTGTGCAGGTTTTCCGGGCCTGTGGCTCCGGTTTCATGGCTGGTCAGCCTGAGCTTCACCTGGCCGTGGCAGCAACCAGTGCCGGGGCTTCCACAATTGCCTCTCTCCCACTGCACCGACCGAGCAGTTAGCAGGCGGGTGTCCTCATACATGAAAAATAGGAAATTTAACATCGCAAACCACCGAATTCAAGGTAAAGTTTAATCATTTCCAGCAGTCCGCAGGCGTGATTTCGTCCGCAAACTGCCGAATATCACTGCATCCGAAAATGGGCAAATCAACGCACATTTCAACGCTCTGGGAAGTCTGCAAGGCGGGGCTTGATAATGCCTGCGAAACGAGAAACAAAATTGGAGATTTTATTCGCACGGACACTCGAATACTTGCTGGTGCGGCCGAGAGGAGAGTGCCTTTTTTTGGCCCCTGCCAAGTTCAGACGCCATGCAAGTTTCTCACATCGAAGTCATGTGAGTTGCAGCTTCTTGAAATCAAGGGGCAACGGGATGGAGAAAATTGCCAGAGGACATTTTCCTGAAATTTATACGTTTTCTGTCACTCAAAGCAAGCGGTGCAGAGAATCATTTTCACTGGTTTTGCTCCAGTGCTGGGTATTTCATCAGGCCTGAGGAAAGAAAACAGACCAAATTGTTCCTGTGAAATGGTACGGCACCGTATTTAAAAATTTATAATTTTTACAATCATTTTTTAGCGAAAACGCCAATTCTGCATTCCGCAAACTTCTTTTTTGCGTCTCGTTTTGCAGTTATTTCATGCGCTTGGATGTGGCGGCTGTGGTGGTCGTGGCGCTTGTGGGAGTGGGCATAGGTCACGTACGTGTTCCCTCCACCAATGTGTAACGACATTGAAAATGCCTGTTTTAGCAAAACCCGAGGCTTTTTTTCTTGGAAGGACCAATCGTCGGAGGGCCAGGACCAAAGCCCTTCCACTTTTTCGTATTGGGAGCACCTATAAAGATGCATGTAGCTATATTCTGCACTTCTCGGTCCCATACATCTTGCCGTCATGTTCCAGATGTCCAATATTATATCACTAGGCCATTAGTAAGGCCATTTAGACACTATAGGCCCTTCCTAATGGGCTTAGATTTGTCTGCTTTTGCTTTTTCTGAGTGCAATATATAAAATAAGGAATTGATAAAAAATCGCAACGAAATACCAATCAAACGAAAGGCAATTGTTACATGCCTATTACAGGGTGTGCCTTGACCAATCGTCGGAGGTTTGGGTTTGGAAAAAGCTGCCTGACGGTCAGATTCATGGTCAAAGACTGTTATGTATACGGTATAGGTCCGTTTAGGGGTAATACACCTCCATTTTATGGGCTTAAAATATCAAAACTACCACCTGGAATCTGGGAGGTCATTCAAGGTTTTCGCGAAGAGGAGGCAATTATCAGGGAACGACCTGGGCAGCGACCAAGTCGAGGGGTCTGCGAACGGAGTTGGAAGGGCCAGCTCCCCTGGAGAGGGGTTTGAGCCCCCAGAAACTGTAGAAATTTTGAAAGTTGAGGTTCATTTTGAGCTCAATGATCGTGTTCAAGAGGTCACATTTCACAACCGGGCGAGCCAAAAGCACGTGCTATGGGGGGCAAGAGAGCCGCTATGGGGCATTTCTCGTCACGAGGCAGCCGTCCCCTGGCCCCCACATGACGTCCCAGTTCTTAAAGATTTCGTTTGTGGTCATATGATGGGATCTAAATATGCACAAGTGTCATTGACACGTCTAAAAGGAGTCCGTGCGAAAATCCTGCAAGTTTTCCTTTGTGCGAGTTAAGTTTGCATGAAACTGGAGATGCGCGGTCCTGAACTTCTTATGTCGGGTGCAAAACCCAGACTTTTTGCACATCGTAACCACATATTGCAATGCAATAGGTTTATATGGAGTGGCTGTACCCTGATGATGGGAGTGGCCAGTTTTTACCTTTTCGAAGATCTATCTATATCCACATATAAGAGCCATTGTTAAG
>JASGXE010003451.1:0-13215 GCA_030068105.1 Sinentomon sp. SZTP_YWyxl
AATTTTGATATTTCATTGCATGACAGACGAGATACCAAAATGCAGAGAGAAATAATTCTCATCAGAAGGAGACAATTTTCTTCTTGCAGCAGTTCAGTTCGTGAACAAAATTTGGTGTATGAACAAAAAACTCAAATGCGTCAGCAGGAGATGAATGCATCACGAGCACAAAGGGCAAAGCAATACCAACCTCGTGATGAATGCCATTCCCGTTCCATCCAGCAATCAGATGTATCAACCAGATAGTGGGCGGGGCCGTTGCTGGGCTCAATATTCTCGTCAAAAACATGTCTGAATGTCGCCGAATTTTTGTGCAAGTCGTCCAAAGTTGGCCTTGCCGTCCAAATTCAGCCTTTGCCGTCCTGGGAACATTGATCCCATGTTCCCCCTTTTTTACACCCCTGTGTCTGGCCCCTCACACTTCATGAGTTGTCCAAGTCCATGTTTCTGATGATCTTTGTGCCTTATTTCGATGGTGAGAATTTTGTTATTGTTTAATCTTTGCCCTGTGAATACGTTCTTTCAAACACAGTTACAATGCTACTTTTACAGCAAAGAAAAAAAAGATGATAAAACTTACTTGACATCGGCACACAACATCTGCATCTAGTGCCAGCATATCAACAACTTTGCCCTTTCCTTCATCACCCCATTGTGCTCCAAGAACAACCGACACAGGTTTAACCTTTGATGGCCTTCTATTGTGGAGTCGATTATGGTTCACCTCCCCATTCAGAATTCTATTAGATTCCATTATCAAAGTCCTGCTCCCATTTATTTCACCCACCGAGAACGTTGTTGCAGCGGACGACGCTGAAGACGGCATACCAATTCAATTTTCTTGGTTATGACAATGCCTGCGAAACTTTACGAATTTCTGAAAATGCAAAACCGCGAACTGTCGAAACTTTCGTTTTTAAAAGAGAACTGAGTTTTGTAGACAGATTTCAAACCTTTTATCACAAAAAATAAAGCCACGGTTCATGCATGTGTCACATTCAACAGCATCCGCACATACCTAACACACAGGATTTAAACGTGGCAGAAATGACAGAAAAAAAGAAGAAAAATTCTCAACAGCTTCTGAGAAGTTTTCATCTTTGAAACAAATATTGGCAACAATTGAACAAGATGCAGTGTTTTGACGAATACGGGTGTTTCATTTTCAAGATACCATTAAACTGGAGAACTCTTAAGGCAATGCATTCCCATTTTCATAAAAGACAACACACGTAACTTCTAAAATTTTCAACCCTTGATTGTGGCAGGCAGCACTGTAATTTCAGAAACTCTGCTCCGTGACGTTGGGGCACCGGCAATAAAAGCCAAAATCAGTTTTACCCCGAGTGGGCATGCATGCCGCTCACGCGAACATCATTTTGCAGCCAACATTCGGCTTGCTCTTTTCCTTCATTCAACGTTGTTTCACAGTATAGAGATAGAGGTTATCTCTATAACTGTGGTTGTTTTGCGAGTACGGACTGAGGGGCAAAAATATTAATAATAATAACATGTTTTCAGATTATTGCAAAACCATCAGCATTCAACGCATCGAAAACAGAAGTGGGTGTTGCCGCAGAGAGATTGATGGCCGCAACAACAAAGAAACAAAAATTTAATTGTGGGAAACAATAACCATCGTCAGCGGACAACGCAATATGGTGACAGACAAGCCAACTTCGGTTGACCAACTGACGTCACGACCAAGAGCCAAAAAACGTTCGAAATTGAGATTTTTCGGCTCGGCAATTTTTTCTCGATTTTTTTTTTCAAAAATTGTTGCGCTTCGCTCCGCTCATTCTTCTGTTTTTTTTTTTTCGAATACCGAAACGCGTGTTCGGCAAAAGGCTCTTTTTCAAGGCCCCCACACACGATGTAAGAAGTGTGTCATGCACGGTGGCGATTGTCAGGCATTACAATTTTGTCTCAGTTCCACTGTCAACGAAGCCAGGTGATGTCCGATTTGGAGTTCGTGGCCAACTGGCCATGGTGAACGTACGGCGGAAAAGTCTGGCCTATGGCGGTGGCGCCAAACGATCAGATTTGTGTGTGAGTGAATACCTGCTGGTCAAATTAGTGCGGCAAGCCATGATTTGACAGGCCAGCTTTCTGACTCTGCCAGAAAAACCGTCAAGCGCATTTGATCATCATACTTTTGTCGGAAAATTGTCTACTCACGATCAAATTGGTGTGTCATGCGTTGGAAATCTCAAAGGAAAATTCAAACGATGTGCACACTGAACTTCGGAACACGTTTTCGGCCTGAACACGGCATGCTTCCAGACCAGGCAAAACGTCGTTGACATCCAAAGTTCTGGCAAGCAGCCTTCGCGCGACAAACAGGGCTGCCGGGCAAGCTCAAAAGTCTTTGGCCACAGGAAAAATGTAAATTTGCTTTTTTGTCATATTTTGTGATTTGAAAGACACCTTTTCCACCTCTACAATGTGATTTCAACGCTTTAATCGAACCAGATGTGATCCAGGGAAGCCATATTGTCTGATTTGAATTTTTTCTGGCTGTGATCTCGGATTTCACTACCTTGTCCAGGAAATGCATGGGTAGAGCTGGAGTTTCAGATCATTGTTGAAAACAGCAAGTTTACATTTTTCCTGTGGCCAAAGACTTGTGGGACACACTGCAAAAGCAGGCCTGGGAGGCTGGGAGGCACACTGACTGGTCCATGGCGCCTCGAATGACAACCGAATGATCCTCTGTGGCGCCTCGAATATCACCCCCGAGCTCTGACAATCGCGGATGCGCAAGAGGGTGAAAACCATGTGAAAACACTAGTCTTGAATGCAATGAGGGCCTGAGAAATACTTGGGATGTCGATTGCTTTCTTGGCTGAATGTGTCTGTTTTTACCTGACATGCGAACAAGAAAGCGTCCCAAAGGCGCGGCTATTCCCAAAGGCGCTGCTTTTTCGCACGTTCGGTGAGTGCTTTCTTTTCTACATGGACACTTACCTGACATGCAAACAAGAAAGTTGCTTTTTGTTGTGTTTGGTGTTCTACGAGGGACATCCAAAAAGTTCCTGCAACACCGTCGTGAAAACTATACAAATAAAGGTTCATCATTCTTTCCATCACATGCCTTCAATGTTATCCTCTTTCTTCAAAATGACATGTTTGCATCGGTTCTGATGCTGTCTGATGTTCCGGTACAGGGTGACCCGATTAATCCCTCTTGCTCCATCATCCACAGCTGTGTTGAGCCCTTTTGGACCACCAAATGACAGCCCAGAGAGGAGAAACATGAGCGCCGAGAACAGGTGAAATTCAGGGGGGTTCATTTCGGCTGGATGATGCAAAATTTTCCACTCCCTCTTTGTCAGAAGACCAATTGCAGCGGTTAACTTGTGATGACATGCATTGGCATGGGGAATGTTGAGCCAGGCAATCAGAAACTCGGGTGACTCTGGACAGCTCTCACTGATTGCAGGGATCAGCACACCCCCGAAGAATGGTTGCTTGAAGTCCTGCATTATTGTCTGGTTTTAGGAACAGCATATAGGTTGTTAAATGATCTATAAAAAGCTGTGCACAGGTCGTCGTTTGTTTCACTCTGTTCGTTTGTGTCCGAATTTCTCGCAGCCTTCGCAGGGATCATTCTTAATGCTCCACCTTCCTTCTGCCATGCATTTCATCCATTCTGCCACACACGATAAGAAAGGGCACTCTCACTACATGCCTCCACAAAGGCTACATGCACTTCCCGAGCTGTTTTCCCTGTGGCAGATTCAATCTTAAAGTGTCGACCTTGCTCAACTGTTGTAAAACTCTGGCCATGGCGTCAATCCAAGGTCAGTCAATTTGCAATTTTCTGGGCAGCAAAGCACAGAATACCTCACAAAAACACACCGATGGAAAGAACAAGAATGGGGTTACATGAAAACAAAAAAGAAAGCAAACTCTGGCCCCGCAGAAAAAAATTAAGCAGGTGTTGCAGGAACTTTTTGGATGACCCTCGTATCAGGTGAGTGCTTTCAAAACTGCATGGTCTCTTCTTCTCTGGTATGTGAACAAGAAAGCGACCCTTCTTTCTGCACTTTCTTGTTCGCATGTCTGGAAAGAATCCATGCAGAAAAGAAACCATTTCACTGAACGCGCAAAAAGCAGCGCCTAAATGTGAAGAGAGGGACGCTTTCTTGTTCGCATGTCAGAAAAAAACGCATGCAGTTTGAAGCAACCGCTGTCCCATGTATTTCAAATGGGTCTTTCTTGTCTGCATGTGGCGGTTCTGAGCCACCGCATGTGTATTGTTGCGGAGAAGATTACTCACACATGTGTTTTTCCCATTTAACTGTTGCCTCCGAAACTTTTTTTCTTTCTTTTTATTCTTGTGCAGCTGCGGTGGAAATGAAAGCGCCAAATTGCAACAAAGCTTTCTAGAGGAGTCGGATTTTGGCCTCGGTTATAAAATAGGATCCTTTATTTCTGCGGACTTCAGTTTTTGCCAAAATCTCAAGAATGGCAATTTTAACATGTATGAGTAATCTAATTCCGCCGCTATACACACACGCCTGATACGAGAGCTCAGGTCCGGAAGATGAATTTGTCCCCTCTCGTTTCAGTGCACCATTAAAGGTTTCACTGGTTTAAAGGGTTCACACAACCCTCAACACACTTTAAAGGGTTCTCATTAAAGGGTTGTGTGAAGTTCATACACAACCCCTTTAAAGGGATGTGAGCGCCTCATTTGGAGAGAAACAGAGCGCCTCATTTGGAGAGAAATACCAACCCCTTTAAAGGGTTGTGCATTTCTCTCCAAATGAGGCGCTCTGTGGGATAGTGCAAATTCCAAATTCGCCCCACAGTTTCGTTCATAAGGCACAGCCACAACACACGATGCAAGGAATTTTTCATTTTGACCAATGACCACTGATCACCGACCACCGCAAATAATCCAATTCTGTTCCGACGATCCGAGTTCGCTTTTCTCATTTCTGCATTCCGTTGCCTGTTCTTTTCTTGCACTTGCCGCTTCACAGTTTGGCCAATGGTTTGGCGCTTCAGTTCAGACCAACAACTGAAGGCCACCACCTGGCCGCCGACCGACAAACGCAATGTTCGAAAACCATTGCATCGGCCGCTTCACAGTTTGGCCAATGGTTTGGCGCTTCAGTTCAGACCAACAACTGAAGGCCACCACCTGGCCGCCGACCGACAAACGCAATGTTCGAAAACCATTGCATCGGCCGCTTCACAGTTTGGCCAATGGTTTGGCGCTTCAGTTCAGACCAACAACTGAAGGCCACCACCTGGCCGCCGACCGACAAACGCAATGTTCGAAAACCATTGCATCGGCCGCTTCACAGTTTGGCCAATGGTTTGGCGCTTCAGTTCAGACCAACAACTGAAGGCCACCACCTGGCCGCCGACCGACAAACGCAATGTTCGAAAACCATTGCATCGGCCGCTTCACAGTTTGGCCAATGGTTTGGCGCTTCAGTTCAGACCAACAACTGAAGGCCACCACCTGGCCGCCGACCGACAAACGCAATGTTCGAAAACCATTGCATCGGCCGCTTCACAGTTTGGCCAATGGTTTGGCGCTTCAGTTCAGACCAACAACTGAAGGCCACCACCTGTCCGCCGACCGACAAACGCAATGTTCGAAAACCATTGCATCGGCACTTTGGGGCAGATTCAGAACCACATTGACGCCAGCACAAAACATTTCCAAATTTCAACATGCACTTTTTGCAGTCTTCGGGATTGCAAAATTTTTTTTTCGCCACAACCGCCCTCGGATACTTGCCACGCGCTGGCTGAACGCCAATTTTCTCCAATCAATTCCGATTGGAAATAAAAGCGCAGGTAAAATGCCGAGAGTTAAACTCAAACGAGCGACACGGGCCAAGGCAATTTGGCTTTTGTGATATGAGGATATAGGCCAGCAGTCACAAACGGCAACGGAATGCGTTGACGAGATTCAACCGGTTTTCTTTCTTTTTTTCTCCAGTGCAGGATCTATTTCTAAAGTTGGGTGCTGCCCCAACCCAACCACAGCCGTCGATGTCTTGATGGCAAGGCGCTGGAAAACTTCCTGCGGCTGCAGAAGGCGAAAAAGCCGCAACGCACGTGTGTCTTTTTTCTTTCAGAGGTCACCAAAACTACTCGTGCAAAGCTATTCAGGACGTCGCACACCAAATCAAACGCTTTCTTGGGGTGAAAACGCTTTTTTCTTTTGGAAAAAGGATACAACTTCGTTTGAAGTTCCTCCATCCCTCAAACACGCACGATGCACACGCATACAACTGTTGAAAAAACTTGCCATTTGTGGACACTGGACTGCGATAGGTGGGGATGTCAACTCCGAATTTTCGCTCATCCGAGGTTGTGGACGAAATTTTTGCCATTTTCGAATACTTCAATTGAAAAAAATTAGTCCACAAATTCGCCAACTTCGGAAGTGCAAAAAAAAAAACAGAAAATGCCTGTGTACATGCCCGCTTGAATCGTTTCACTTAGCTTCACGAGCATGCATCATCGAATTTGGTTCAATCCAATGAAAAGGCAACAATCGCAGATTCTTCAAAAATTGAACAATGAAAGAAGCAGATAATTGGGCACACAATTTTTTGCTGCTTGAGGATTCTTTCTTTTGGAAAAACTTCCCAAAATCGGGAAGTATTCGTTCCCAAAATCCACACTATCTGCATTTTGGGAGTGATTTTCCAGAGCAATTTCGGAATGCGGATAATGCGGTTTCATTTCTTAATTTTTTAAAGCTCCCCAAAATTAAACACCCACACTCCCCGCAACCGCCCATAGCTTGTTTGTCAACCAACTGACAGCCTGTTGCTTGGATGGTGTTACACTGTCCACCTATCAAGCCAAAAAATCTCCACTCCGAATGCGTATCATTGGCGATTGCAACGTTCGCGCAGTGCAACAAAGTTTTTTCTTCCTTGCCAACATTTCAGAAAATAAATTTTTTCTTCCTTGCCAACATTCCAGAACATTTTCCTCCTGCCAAATTACAGAAAAGGTTTTTCTCATGTTCGGCCACGTTTTCCGTTTGGTATGTAAAATCGTGTTCAGAAAAAAAAAAATTCGACTGTCCAACATTGTCGCAATTCCGTTTTCTCATTTCGTGGTTTTCTCATTCGAAATCTGATTGGTTTGACAATAAATGTTTTCTTTTTTTGACAAATACTTGGAATAGCTCCATTGCAATTGTCAAATTGCGATAGTTCGAAAGGAAAAAGTCAATTGGAACTGAATTCATTTCCAACTCGTCCTGGCATCCATTCGGCTGAAAGACGGAGAGAACCGTGTCAGAATCGGGCCAAATTCACACCGAAGAGGTTTTCCACGAGATCCTTCTCGCCACTGATTTTTGTTTAATTTGCATCATGAGTGGCAGCTGCAGTCCACAAATGTCCGCACCAGATTGGCAAAAATACGATGGTATGACACCACAGCACAACAGGATATCGAATTTGGTTATGATTTCTGGGAAAACGGGCGTTTTCAGTGGCAACAGAATTTTCGCATGTGCCAGTGGAGTGCAATGACTGCGTTAAGTCAAGTCTGAGTCACATCATTTCATGTTCTTTCTGTCAACATTGTGTTAGATCAGGTGCTCCACCAATCTGATATCTACAGAAATATTTTTCACTCAACGGAAAGGACAATGGGCCAGAATGAGCATCAAAGTGTTCACACTTCAATGTCGAATAACCCACCAACAGAAACCGCACAAAACACAACACACGGGAGCCGAGCAGATGTTCAATGTGCAAGGAGATCCAAAAAGATACTTTGCGGGAGGGTGGTATAAATTTTTTTTTGGGTTGCAGCGCACCAGCGTCATTCCAGGGTGCAATGACCTTTCAAATCAAAAGCAGGAGAATGGTATTCCATTTCAGTACCCTGTCCGAATGAATATGAATTTCACCTCTGCTTGAAGTGGATTGTTCGCTCTTGTGGAAAATGGGTGCCGAAGTGGATTGCACCCATTCTAAAGTCGATTGTCCATCCGAGGTGTATTGTCCTCCCCCCAAAAATGCTTTTTACCCAAAATAGAAATCCATTCATTTTTATCCCCCGATCATATTGCCGTGATAACGCACAAAAAAAAAACACGTCAAGTGATTCTGACTGTGAGTGTGATGGCAGCCGGACTTAGATTACTGCAATATTTACAAATAGGCCTGGACGTAGACTTATCAGCCAGACAATTAGGCTTCCGACAATTCAAGAACGAAGTCGTTCTATTGATTTTTTTCTGGAACTTTCCAGCAATCTGACCCATTGTTGACTCCCGCTGATAATTTTTTGTCTCTTCCTGGTTGAAAGGGATTGGATGCCGGTTCGGGACCAACTGCTCTGCCGATGGTCCTGATTTGTGTGGCAAAAGGTCAAAGATTGTCTCTCATCTGAAACTGGTCATCTCCATCTGACATTGACAACTGGCAGAAAAGAAGGAAGTCCGGAGACTTGTTCTGCAAATTCCACGCTCTTATCACCAATCTTTCCACATTCCAGACATTGGTGTGTTGCGCAAGCACAGCTTTTTCGCAATTCCCAAAATAAGAAATTTCAAAATTGAGATTACAACTCGTTTTTCGCTTCTTACTGTCATGACGCATGGCACTCTCAGCACCATACTCTGCACCTACAACAACACAATTCAGCCGAAAAGGTCACATGATAATTTTTGCAAGGTCCTGAGGTCAACGTCAGTGACCATGGTTAAGTTTAATTTTATTGCAAAATGATGTCCACACCGTGCAACCAAGAGATTTCAGTCGTTGTGAAATGTCCACTTTGCTAAATTTGATGCAATAAAGCCCCATTTCAAAACAAATCAGCAAGCATCCACTCGCTGGAACACATCGACAACGCTGTCCATGTCCTGCCAAGTAGTGTTCAAGATTTACTCACCCATCTGTCAGGAACGACCGGGTTCCATTGTAAGTGGTCCAAACCCTACGGCTATGGGGAATGCAAATTATCAAATCCGAAAAAGAAAAATGGAGTGTCGCAAGTTGAGGATGGTTGTCTGTTTCTGTTTACGGGCGAATGGCGCTGAAAAATGCAAATGTTTTTGTTTCACATTATCCGTTGCAACATTATTGCAGGTTTGATTGAATAACTCATGGTCATGACTGGAATCGTTTCACATGGGCCAGGACATTGAGGTGAAGTGGACAGGGCCATTGTGGGTCCATTTTTTGGGAGGACATCAGGGATTAAATTGCAAGTGGCACGCGATGGTACGAGCACCACTACCTCTTTTTGTGGGAACGGACTACCACTAAAACTACCTCTATAGTAAAATGGCTGTGAATAAGATCGTACCACACTTCCAATTTCACAATTTAATCCCTGGAGGTCATTGGACACGGTTAACTAAAAAGAAAATCGTGGATCGACGAAAAATGGGCTTCACGGAAAGCCAAACCTTCGGACTCACGCTTTTCTGCCCAATGGCAACTCCGGACCGCGACACAATAGATAAGCCGATTGCATTCGAGGAAATTTTGGGAAAATGTGGGGTTGCGCTCTTCAAACTGGTGCACCGGCTGATACAGTAAGACACACATGGAAAAAACAATCTGAGTTCGAGAATCGGGAAATTGGCACAAAATGAGAGAAGCGAATGAACAGAACACAGCACATCTCAATTTTATTTGTCGGAGAGCAGGTGGCTGCGATGACCATCTTTATCCATTAGTCAACAGCCAAACAAGTGAAAAGTTGTAATCTGCTCTGTGGAAGCATCCCGTTTTTGCGTAAAGCAACACCTCTCCAATCATTACCATGAGCCTGCCAATATTTGATTGGTTCAGGGCAAGAAAATGGCAGGGTGTTTACGCATCCTTGAAAGACGTTAATTTTTTTGTCCTGGTATGTCCTTGAAAGCCCTTAAATTTGGCAAGGCTGCACTGGTTGCCTAGAATTCGCTTTTTGGCTGAGTGATCATCTGACCCGCTTCATTTCTGGCAAAAAAATAATCACGAACAATGAGAGATCTTCCACTTATTCCAAGCCAGGCACCAGAACAAGCTCATGGCCTCTTCTTCATTTTCAGGCTTGAGTGAGCCTTTCCCAGTAAAATATCAAACGAACAAACAAGCCCATGGATTCCCTTAATATACGTATGGTTGAGGACCTTCACGCACTCTACACCCACGGGTCTATCCTTGAAAGATTTCTTGACGCGAAGTCCTTGCCCAAAGCATTGGATTCGCCGAGGAAAGTCACACAAGTGAAGTTTGCTGATGAATCAATTCATTTACCACTCAGAGATGACGTATTCAGCTTCAACTAAACTGCACAAACTTGCTGATGAGAAGAAAATTACTCGTGAGGATGGCCTGGCTTTCCAAAAAGATACAAAACAATACCTGCTGGCCATGGAAGGCAAACAATTACAACATTTACCATTTCTGGTGAGATGAGTGATCCTTATCTATTCGTAGATGAAACAGACACACGACCGGTTTCGCCTTCACTCGGAGGGCTTCTTCCAGGGCCGGCCCGTGGTTTTTTGGCGCCCTGGGCAGTTTGATTTTTTTGGCGCCCCAGCCGAGGGGCAGATTCAGCTCTTTGCGAAGGAGTGCACTGTCACTCATGGCTCTTGGGGCAGAGCATCAGTGGGTTCATGTCTCGTCAAGAAGAATTCCGTTCCCATGAGGTCCTTGATTTTTTGAGATGTAGGAGTTCAAATGGAATGCCAAATTGCAGTTTCTCAATAAAAATTAAACGATTCGTTGACCTGAAATGCTGTAAATACTCTTTTCTATGGCCTTTTTTAATTTCTCTATGAACTTGAAACTAACAAGGCATAATGACAGACCAATGGAGTTGTGCCTTTGTCACCTCTTGCAGAAGAACAATGAACAAAACTTCTCTCACTTCTTGAGATGGATTTTGTCGTACATATTATCAGTCTGACTGATACTCCAACAGAAGAGACACGGACACAACTCCATTGGTCTTTTTAATGTTCCTTTTGGTTCTTTGTGGGGTGGTGGGATGTTGCATCTTGCAATTTTGCCAACCTTACTTCCATCCTCGGGTAGTGGCCAGTGGGAAGTTCTCAACTAGAAAAAGGCCGATGGCCTGTAGGCCGCCCAATGCAAAAAAGCATGAAGGCCAGTTTACCCATACGTGGGCCTGTTTAACACCTGGCGCAAAAACAAATACTCTAGGCCAGGATACTCGATTCTATTGTAAAGTCGTCGCCTAAACCCAAAAATGAAGTTGCGCAGCACTGCTCTCCAGAAAAAAATCGATTTGCTTCTGTTTGCAGTCCAATTCCCTATCAGCACCTTCATCCACTTGTCCCTTTTTGCATGTTTTTCTGATGCAAAAGATTCCATTGCCCATTTCCAAAGTTGAACAATACCCGAGTAGGACAATCAGACTGGGACACATTTTCTTTTTGCTGCTGCTCGACACCACTGTGGATGCAAACCAGCCACCATTGTTTCAAGCAACCCTCAGCTGTTGCGCTGACATCAAAATGGTATTGTCAAGTTTGGAAGAAAATAAGCGGGTAAAACCTGGTTTGCATTTTGCTGCTTCTGTCCTTTGAGCAATTTTCAACGTGGTATTTTTAGCTTTGACGCGTGATGCATGACATAATCTATGTGCTTTATTCAGTGCAGAAACAAATGCCAAATTTATTGGGCCAGCATCCCAATAGGCAAGTGCAGGAGTGTTAATGAACACAAGATAAATGCAGTCTGAAGATGCAATTATAAGGCTTCACGTAAAATGTCAAAGAATGGAGAGCTGTCACTTTGGGGAAAATGTTCCATTGCTTTGTTATGCATTGGGGTGAACAGGTTTGCTTTTTTGATGCCACGATTCAGAATGGAATGTTAGGGAAATAATATGACCACAGATAAAAAGGACCCCGTTTCTTTAGTCATTGGGCGAAAAATATGCAGGTAACTGAGCACATTATGCAGAGTCAATTCATCACATTTACAAAACAAGAATTTTTGTCATCGCGGAATGGCACCCTTGGACAATTTGGCGCCCTGGGCAAATGCCGGTTTGACCGTACGGTCAGGCCGGCCCTGGCTTCTTCAGGTACAGATAAAAACAACAGCGATGAAAGACGATCACATGATGAAGATGAAACAAGCTAAAATGGGTGCTGGAGAAGAAGGCACCATTGGCATGTGGAAGCCAACTGAGGTTGTTGGAAAACGATTTGATGGCAAATATTGCCATTCTTCCAACAACCTCAGTTGGCTTCCACGTGCCAATGGTGCCTTCTTCTCCAGCACCCATTTTAGCTTGTTTCATCTTCATCATGTGATCGTCTTCCATCGCTGTTGTTTTTATCTGCACCTGAAAAAGCCCTCCGAGTGAAGGCGAAACAGGTCGTGTGTCTGCTTCGTCTATGAATGGATAAGGCTCACTCATCTCACCAGAAATGGTAAATGTTGATAAACCCATTTGTGGTGCACGTGCTTCAATTGAAAACAATTACGGAACAGTCCCCTGAAATTTGAGTTTATTATCCAGGCACGTAGCCTTGACCAAAGTATGATTAATGCTTGCTGCGCAAAGAGATGCAAGATAATGTTCAATGGCTAATTGCAACAGTTCACGTCACTTAGAAGAAGGCTATCCTCAGATGTCTGTGATCTCGCCTGTGTGGAATACTCACCTTGTTTGATGTTGGGATAAAAAGATTTGGTTGTTTCAACGAATCCACCGACAGACTGGATGATTACGGACACTTCCACCCAGCAATTGCCAGCGAGAGTCCCAATTATGACGAACTATCCAGTGTGGTAAAAATGGTCTTGAATCTCTCCCATGGAAATGCTGCAGTGGAGTGGAGCTTTTTTGTTTCTGAGAACGCTGTAGTGGAGAATTTGAAGGAAGCTGTGCTGGTTAGTTTGTGGCAGGTGAATGATGCATGATCTGTCATGATCATGCATGATGAACTGTCATGATCGTATTCTCTCGATTCCAATAAGTGATGCCATGATAAAAAGTGCTTCGTCATAGCTCGTTCAAGGTATCAGAATCATTTAGCCAAGCATGCAGACAAAGAACGGTGTGGAGCAGGTGTGAAGCGAAAGGCAGAGGTAACCATGGAAATCGTATCGGCAGAAAGGCAGGCTCAACGTTTTGGCGGTGGTCGACATGGGGGGGACAGTTTTTCAACACTCCAGTCTTCTTGAAGATGACGTTTTTCAGCTTTTACGGATGTGCAGTTTTAACACTGCAGAA
>JASGXE010003456.1:0-14266 GCA_030068105.1 Sinentomon sp. SZTP_YWyxl
CATAGGGTGAAAAGTAACTGACATAAAATTATGTGGATCAAGAGTTTGAGTTTGGTTCTTGGGCACGACTGAAAATTTAAAAGCATCCAGAAATATTTCTGCCTTCACATCCCTATCTGACACCAGAGCACCGGTGCTTTCATCAGTGATTTCTGAGAGAGCACTGTCCCTCGGTTTGTTTTTGCTTTTGAGGAAATTCCAGAAAGGCCTGGAAAAGTCGCAGGCGATGGAGTTATTTTTGAAATTGGTGTAGTGTTCTTCGTTGTATTGACGTATTTTGAGTTTGAGGTTGGAGTATGTGTTAAATAAGGAATGAGAATTTGACTTCTTTACGAGTGCATGGAGCTTTCGTTTTCGCTTAAACATCGATTCCAGTTTCTTGTTGACCCAAGGACATTGAACTGATTTCTTGCATTTTTTAGTTGGGATCATGGACATGACATGGATTAACCTTTTGCTTACTCCGAAGTTTTACAGGGAGGCAGTTGCTATTCCGATTGTTACGCTCACGTAATTTTGCTCCAAGTAGATATAAAAGCCGGTTGGTTTTCTGCATTAGAATGAAGTTTGCATCCGGTGCTCGGCACATCTGATCCCTGTTTATTACGCTCACGTAACAACCGTCATACGGGGTCACCCACACCTCTTGCAATCCGCCTCACAGGCACGGAAGAAATTCGGTTTTCTTTTTCTGGGAAATGTTTGTGTGTTGTTTTCAATATTGAGAGGCAACCCGCGAGGTGAGGAAGATGATGTCAACGGACATGCTGGGGGGAGGCCTAACGTATCCAAAATTCAAACCGCCATCGGAAACGCATCACGCGTTTTGCCGATACAGGCCGTTTTGTTACGCTGGCGTAACATGACGGGAAAATTGATTTAAAAGAAAGAGCGCGCTGAGGAAAAAACTGCCGCTGTTCTTTGCGAGTTTTATGAACAAATGGGACGCTCTTCAAACGCAGATTCGACATGACTGGTGGTGGACTGTATGCAAGGCATGATAGACTTGGGAAGGAGGTTCACACCCACAGTTACCCCTCTCGTATTCCTCTTTCCTTCCCTGTATTTTCTTCATTCCCAAACAGATTCTGCGATCCTGGAGTTTTGTTCAGCTGTCATTTTGAACTGACTGCACGGTTGCTCTGGCCGTTTGGCAAAAAAGCATTTCATCTGTTGAGAAGAGAAGGACTCGAGGAAGGCGCAGCAGAATAAATGAGTATTTGATGATCAAAATGAATGCAAGATGAAGGGACAATGCATTTTCATGACGATGGAATTTGAAAATTGATTGCTGCTAAATGAGAGGTCATGAACATCTCTTTGGTGAAACAATTTTGACTTGTTGACAGTCAGATGACTTCTGGTTGCATTCCTGAAGCGATCATGGGAACAATTAATGCTTATTTTGGATTCCAAGGACCACTAATCCCAGGGACCATCTCATGAATCTTTCCTTCAAAGATTTTTTCGCCATATACGAGGTGCATTCCAAAAGTACGTACCGTTTGTCTGCTGCATGAAAATGGCAGATGCGTTTTGACTGTTTTGCGGCTCAAATTGTGCACTGATTTTTACTCTCGGTCTGTGCAAAAAATGGTTCTTGGTTGCATCTGGTTTTCTTGCAGTGACTGTCTCGCTTTTCAGTGTTTGCAGCACTGCTTTCGAGTAATTTTTTCATTTGAAGAAAAATAACCAATCACTGGAACTTTCACTACCGAACAAATGCCGCATTGGACAGGTTGTGATACTGATTTGCTTACTGACTGCACTGTATGGAAACGGCTGTGTGAATTTTTGGGAGCATGCTAACCCCAAATGGTCACGAATGCAGTGGCTGCAGGACGTCATCATCGAGCGAGGAAATTGTCACTCGAATGAGCACCTGGTCATGAGAAAAATTGAAAGGTGGAGGTCTCGGCAAAGACACCAGTGATTCCAACCAAAACTGCGCACTGAATTATAAACCGCCATCTAAATTAGCAAAGTCATGTCATAATGGGCGACGAGAATTCAGTGATGAGGCAAAAAACGACCACAAATTGACATCAGGCGAGTCATGGTCACAAAGAGGGTGGCAGTTGATGAGCATCCTTTTTTGGAGAAGATGGCCATCCACCACTGGTGACCACCTAGCCCTCTCAAAACGTTTGTAGACGTTTCCCTTTAGTAAAATCTGCAAATTTATCACCATCAAAAACAAATTCCAGGTGCAAGTTGATGTGGATAGTGCTTTTGCCGTCAGCAACGAAATCGTTTTTCAAATGCAAAAAGCTGGTTTTTGCAGACAGTGCACCAAACACCCTAAACGGAACAGTCATTGCAAGAAAACCAGATGCAGCCCATGAACCATTTTTTGCACAGACCAAGAGTAAAGATGAGTGCACAATTTGAGC
Source organism: Sinentomon sp. SZTP_YWyxl (assembly GCA_030068105.1). Taxonomy (NCBI): domain Eukaryota; kingdom Metazoa; phylum Arthropoda; class Protura; order Sinentomata; family Sinentomidae; genus Sinentomon; species Sinentomon sp. SZTP_YWyxl. Next base: position 2,394 of record JASGXE010003456.1, read on the forward strand.
CGCCAAACAGTTAAAACGCATCTGCCATTTTCATGCAGCAGACAAACGGTACGTACTTTTGGAATGCACCTCGTATTTGCATTTTTCAGGCCATTGCTGATGGATTTTCGCATTTTTTATTTTTGCCGAATGTGGAGGAGCGTTTCATCTGCCCAATTCTGTGAAAAACCAAAAAATGACATTTTCTCCCTTAAGGGCTGTCGTCACGTGACTGCCCTTAAGGATGTTACGTTGACGTAACAATCGGTTTCAAAAGGTTAAAAAAGATTCAAAAGGCGCCACAATTCATCGGGGGAGCTTTCCAGAGCCACACTATTCATATAGGAACGGAAGCTGTCAAAGAGATAATGCTTAATCTAATCCCAATTTGCATTTTTAAAATCTGTAAATTCAATAAGCAAAAATTTTGGGCATTTGCCACTTTTTAGGCCGTTTAAATCCATTTAAACAATAACCATTTCGTGGTCACCAACTCCTTGAGTTATTTCCAATTTTGGATTGACGTGAAAATTCACAAAACATAGATCTAAAAGGCTTCCTGCTCCAGGTTGAAAATTCACAAAACAGATCTAAAAGTCTTCCGGCTCCATCACCTTTTACAAATGTTGGAGAGGAGACCAATTGAGAAAAACCGAGGGTACTCATGACTTCCAAGAAATGACGTTCTTTGGCAGACAGGCCAGTCTGAGCAGGGCAAGAAATCTTCCAGTTAACATTTGGGCAATTGAAATCTCCGAGAACACATATCTTGATATCGGGATTTCCAGAAGTTTGGCACAGGGAGCATATAACATCATTTACAAGGTCAACACTAAACTGGCTGAAAGACGGTGGGGAGTAAACACAAAGAAAAATATAATTCAGGGATTTTTTCGATAGGCTGACTCTGCAGCCTGTTGATTTCCAATTCACCACATCTGGGCGCAACCAGTTCTGCGAACTCAATATCCAATTGATGACTGGAATACTCAGTGGTGTCATTCCTCACCCCCAGGAGAACACCCCCTCCAACCCTATTTACACGGTCCAAATGGTAAATGGTATAGTTTGGGGACAAAATTTCGTTGTCGTGGATGTTTGGCGTCATCCAAGTTTCAGTCAGAAAGATAAAATCGACGGAATTGGTGACCGCGAAGTTGACCAACTCAGTAGCTTACAAAGTGGCACAATTGAACGACAATTACAGAGAATAAAAGAAAAATCATTCTAACACGAATTAAACCTGATCGGGGCAGGGGTTGATGTGAGTGAACCATGGGGAGGGGTTGATGCGAGCGAACCATGATTTGGTACATTGTCAGAGACTTTGTGGACACCAGCACGTCTCAACACAGGAGTGGGCTTACCGGAACTTCCAAAACCAGTTGACCTGCCATGGAAAAGTAATTAGATTGCAGGGGAAGGGAATGTGATGCGTTTTTCTGACACCAAAAACAATTGAGGTGTAGCGTCATTGATGAATGAAGTGGTTACGTCTCGTGATAAAAAAATCAAGATCGAAGGTGATCCTTTGGTGCAGGGAATTCTCATCAATCAAAAAATGGGTGTCCCAAAAGTACCTTGTTTCAGGAAACTACATGTGCTATGACGAAGTTGAAGCCGTAGTTCGTTTCCCTCCCAATTGACTGGTCTACCATGGACATCTGTGGAATAGTTCGATATGTATGCCCTTGTTATACTGGAAACTGACGCATTACAGTTGTAGTTCGCTATCTGTATTGGCTTGCCGCTTGTTTATTTAAACCTGACGCATTACAGTTCTGCCGATAGATAGTTTGCTATCTGTAGGTACGGCTGACCGCCAAGATGTGCCTTGATCCAACTCGTGTTAAGTTGAGGTTAGAGTACCTGCGCGTTAAAGGCTGCGCAGAGACGCAATTCCGTCTCTGCGCAGCCTTTAACGCAGCAGTTACTCTAACCCTCAACTTAACACGCGTTGGATCAAGCCACTGATAGTCCAGTAAAAAAACAAGGAGACTATCTATGGGGAGGAAGAAAAATCGAAAAACAGATGAAACAAACACCCTGCTTGAGGCCCTGGGTTGTACACCAAATCCAATCCCAAAGGAACATCAGGCCGGAAAGCAACATAAGGAAGGATCTCAGCAATCGGGAAACAGACACATATAATTGGTGTTAACCAAACAAATGATTAACAACTCGAACAAATAATTCCCCAGATTCTGACCCAGCCCATGAAATTATCGTCCAGATCAAGGAATTCGACGTGTGCAGGAAAACAAACAAGTGTGGAAAGGTGTCCAGGATAATGAATTTCCATGTCGTAAGAGATAACCGACTCACTGTTATATGAGGAATGATGATGAGATGAAAGGCTCCGGAGATGTCCGATTCGACGGGGACCTGACGCTCTGCAACCTGACAATGGTCTTACCCGAATTGCTTCCATGATGATCGTCACCAGCCTCCTCCTTGAACTTCTAAGCAATTCTCCTGAATTTTTCGAGATCCTCGGCGTGAAGAGTGCCCAGCTCGCTGTCTCCGGACTCGAGAATCTCCCAGTCTGTGGAGATCCACAAAATCTTCCTCTGAAAATGAGGAGATCAGGTCCTGTACCTCCTGATCTATAGTGGAGCGACAGCTTGGCAGATTCCTTTCCATCATTTCCAGCGGGCGTTCCTGGGGCAAATCTCACTTGGGTTCGGGGCATTATGCAACTCAATGTTGAACGGCAGTTGTAGAACCGTGTACTTATCATCCCAAATCCAGCGAGACACGTCATGGACCTGAAGTTGAAGATGGGCGAAAATCAACAATCCAAGGTGGGAACTATTGCCAGGACTACGTCTGCCCCCCAAGATGACATCAGTGTTGTCACGCTCTGCACCAGGGGCTAGCAACAGTGGCACATTCCCAACCACCCCGGACAGTAGATGAATTTTATATTCTGCTTCATCTCCGAACGCATGGTGTTTCTGAATTCCGGTGGCTGGTTCAACCCGCCACATCATGCTGATGGAAGTTGTGGAACGAGGATGGTCCAACTCGACGAAGGCTTTTCCTCCAACATCATCGACCATTATGGAGACAGGGAGCCATCTCCTGAAAGAAATAACACGAATCTTTGAGCAATTACTGCCAGGGATGGGTAAGTATAATACTTAAGTATTATACGTGAGTTTTCTACGTATAATACGTCGTATTATACGTACGTATAAAAGTGTTTTATACGTACGTATTATACGTGTGCAAAAATTTAACATGTGTGACACATGACTCTGGGGTGGAATTTAACAAGGAATTCAATTCTGAAGTTAGTTCACAACTCAATGCTGTGTAGGAGGAATTAAACCGAATAAGTTGTCGGAAATGATGACGATCGCAGAAGGGAATAATAACAGATCAAATTGCATTGTTAGATTTTTGTATCTAAATAATGGCTTAAAGCAGATACCACCACGTCAAGAGGTTAAAAAACAAAGTCCGCAAGAAATTAAACTATGACTGTTTTTTAGCCTCTCTATGTGGTCGTATCGCCTGCTGATCCGTTCACAATGCCGACCACTGCTTATAACCTCGGGAATATTAACAGAAGAAAATATTTCATTGTTGTATTTTGTCTGAAATGGTGGCTTTCTTTCAACTGCAGGTTTTTGCCACACTGCAGACTTTTGGCAAATTTTCAGAAAGTTTCATAGTGGATCACTGTCAATAACCATGTCCAACAATGTTAGGCCCTATGTGTCAAGTAAAACAGGGAACGTAGGTAGTGCCATTTCATTTGCGCTAAATTGCCTCTTCGTCCCAAACATGATGGAGATTGAAATTGTCTACAGGTTACACTGCAGAGAAAACATGCACAAGGATCTGACTGTGCCATGAGAGTGGAAAAAAATTCCTACCCCAGCTAGGGCCACTGATTGGGTGCTGAAATTTGGAAAATAATCGCCTCTGAAAACATTTGAATAGGCCTAGGTACCTACATTAATTGTTTTACACTCCAGTTCATACCTAATTTGGAATTGAGGACATAGGCCTATAGAATGGACAATGCTTTGACACACGACAGAGCTGTGGTGCCTGTGGTAGGTACTGTTGTTGCAAAAAGCAGCTGCGTCGACATTCTTTCAACACCCCCCACATTTGCCAGACCTGTTCAAGAATTCAAAATGATCTTGGCCAACTTTCTGGGCAGGAAGCCACAGCACCGGTGTGTGCCGAGGCATTCTTTTGCTGGAACGTGACATCCCCAGCCTACATGCCCCTTAACCATTAATTTGGTCCTCATACTGCTACTTGCATGTTAGGGGCACTGTTGTGGTGTTTGGCCTGTGGCATGCAATGAGTTACAATTCCTTCTCATGGTACATGAAATTGTTCGGGGCATTTTCAGTTCGAAGAAAAATTACGAGAAAAATTGCCATTTCCTTGAGAACATTGGAAATCCTTGGATCCCTCGCTCAGCTGATGAACCATAAAGCTGTCCAAATAATGCCAGACTTCTCACTCCTGCCCCAAGCGGGATTCTTGCTTGCATCTGGCTGGATTTTGATCAAACTTTTGTTGTTTTTTCCAACATTTGCAGTAGGACCCAGATTTTCTGCCATGTGCTCTGCTAATCTTGTATGAACGTTTTTCAGCCGCACAATCTTGCTACAAGTATTTTCAATCAAAGTTGGTTCGTTTGTTCCTGGAACACATTTTCTGCCAGCAGTTCCTTTTTTTCTTTGATCCGATGTGTTTTTGCTGCATCAAACATGGATTGATGAGCTTGGGTCTTCTCAGAATGAATATGGTCGAGCTTTCACCTCGTTAATGATTTATGGAAATGCATTCATGTTTGCAATGTAAAAGCATAGGTAGATGATTCGTGTTGAATTATAAAAGAAAGTAATAGGTACCTAGGTAATGGCTATGGAGTAGGCTATTCATATATGCCTATTATGAATGTATATGCTAGGATTTCACCCAATGCCTTAAGCATTAGCAAGGTGATTTCAAAGGTCTGTGATTTCCATTACTGGCTGTCACTGCTGCTGAGTTTCTTTTCTGCAGATAACTGAAATCTGGGCCTCCAGACCTTCAGACCAGGAAGGGAATCGGAGTAGGAATATTGAACTGACCCTATCGGTTAGGATAGGCTACTCCGGCCGGATAGAATCCAGCAGTCAGGATATCTGGTACCACCTTCGTTTTGGTACAAGCTTCCCTTTTAAATGGGGGTTTCAGAAGGAGACCAAACACGAGATTGGTTTTTGACACTTTCTCATTGCCACCATTTCCTGCTAAACTATGTACCTGGTCCCCAAGTCTGGTTTGTTTTTTGCCTTCTCCTAAATGTCATTTTAAGTTTTCTCTGCACTTCTCTCTTTATCCACATGGGTGTGATTGAGGAATGCCAATTTGGCAGCAGAATTTGTCTGAAGGTCGGTGCAAATTCATAAAAAATATATTTTTCCAGTAGTGTGTGGCAATTAAATCTTGTGAAGCCTACTTGAAAGCAATTTCGGGGCTTCAGTGGTTAACTGTTTTTTTCTTTTTTCATTGATGATTCTTGTCATGATTCAAATGAAATAAATAGAATCCTGGCATGTTAAAGAGCAGCTTTTTCTGCAAAAAATGGGGTATGACTCGACTTTTAGGTTTTATACGTTTTCTACGCGTATTATACGTACGTATTATACGCACGTATTATACGTGGAGTTTTATACGTATACCCATCCCTGATTACTGCCTGCTTGATGGAGGAAGGGCGAAGGCCGGCTGTTGCTTGTCGTCTGGGGAATAGTAATGCCATGCATGCGGGTTAGCTTATGACACATAGATAGAATGTCAAAAATACCAAATACGAGTATAATGTAATGATCATGCCCCAAATCGAGGAAATATCATTCGATCCATGGGAAGTGTGGTGTGATATGGAAATGCGGGGGTGCCGGCATTTCTCTCGTATTCAAATTGGATAAGTTGAATAACAAACGGCTGGACGTCCAATCTGTGTTCAGCTGTCCGATAAATTTAGAAAAGTAGGCAAATCTAATTTTTCAGTTGGGGTCTTTATCACATTGGCCTGATGGTCGCTCCATATGCGCCAAGCGAAAGATGGTGAGGGACACTAAATATTGTACAACCCTCGTAGCTTAAAAACGAATGCGATAAAGGAAGCACCCATCTATATCTATTCGGGCTTATGGAGAACGTTTGGAAATCCGGAGGTGAATGAACACAAACGTTGATTGGTCGCATGCTAGAAAGGTGAAACATGAAAAGACTATTTCCGTCAACTTGGTTTGTGTTGAACTTGTATCTGTCTTTTGTATTCTCCAGCCCTATTTCGAATGTGTTTCATGTGGTCGATACATGCCGTGATATGCTACCATGTTCGCAAGCACTTTGAACGGCAGCCCATCCACATCTCCCAAAATGCGATTTTATCACTTCGAATTTGGAGAACCCAAAATTGTCGATAATTTATAGCTCTTCGAAGAATCTGTCCCTCAAACACCATGATAGGTGCTCAAATGTCGGTACCACAAAGTGGGAGCATGCCCCAGAACACAAGCTCCTTTTGCCGAGCTCCAATCTTTATGACTATGAAGGAGTCGAAACAAGAGAGAAAGTGATATGCTAACATAGTGATTGCACCGGATTTCCAACGGCTTGGCGAGGAATGTAGTTGCCTTCCCTATCGACTCGTTGGTTATGGTCTTGTTTTCCACTAATGTCTGAAAACCCGAATCACACCCTCCGGTGCTCACCGAAGTCAAGAATGACTTCAGGCACGACAGGAAATATCTTTCTTTCTTGGTCTTGGAATCCATCAATATCGTTTCTGAAAAAGAGTTTTTTTAGTTTTTTCATCTATTCGAGTTCCTGAAGAAACATGTATTTTTAGAAAGAATGTGAGTAACTGAGGAAAAAGCAATCTCCCCTGTTGTGAATGGAAAAGAGCAATTTATCCACACTGCGGGAAAAAACCCCAACGTTGAGGAAAAATTGCACTTCAAATTTATTTCCAATGCAACATGTATCTCGCTGCTTGTCCCTTCGACTGTCTGGTCTGCAGGTTAACGCAAAGCTTCCGCAACTTCGCAACAATTTTGTTATGCACCCTCACCCAATGAGCCAGTCTGATGAATCTGGCAAGAAACAAAAGTAAAGAGATGTGAGGTGCACGTCTGCAAATCTATTCCGGAGATGACTTTGGTATGGTTCTCTGGTACCGTCACTAGCGCAGGCTCATGGTGCAAGAGGTACGTTTGATTTTGAGAGGTACGCTTGGTATTCAAACACTTTCCAATTTGAATTTGACTCCCAATCCTGACTCCGTATGATCGGTACCCTGATATTTAGTAAGACGTGCTGAACTGACTCTGTACATTCCGCTATCCTGAAGCCTGAAGTATCGCGTCATTTCTGTACCAGTTTCTGTCATTGTCAGAAACTGGGACGGACAGACAGCTGATAGTCATGTTTTGCCAATCGTGAACTCAGGCCCAGAAGCTCCTGTTCAACAGGGTTACTGCCAATTTTCTGCAAAAAAAATTCCCCGAGTTTTCCAGGTTTTTCAATCCAGTTTTTCCAGTGTTGTAGCAGGCTCCACCTCCCCTACACCTGCTATTATCCACACCATATCAGAAATCATTTCACATTTTTGGTCATCATCAATCTAAATTACATATACGTATTTGATTGCAAAAACTCAGTGGGGAAAAATTGGATTGTGAATCCATTTTGTAACAGCAGTAAAGCTAACCAAACCATTGATGCAGATCCTGCAAATGTCTCATCATGTCAACTCAAGCTCATGTCAGATAAGTAACCACAAGTCCCCACAAGTTAAAAAACATATCGCAAGACTTCCGTAAAAATATGGAAAGGGCAACCAATTTCCTGAGCAAGTAAAAGAAGCCAGCTGAAAATGTCTTGGTAAATGAGATCGACAAAGTACCTCATAGCAGGGATGCACCACACTGTTTCATTTTTGCTTACTTTTCAAACCAAAGGTTGAAATTTGGCACATCTGGCATGTCCTTACTCTCTTGCGCATGCAGTTCCTCTTTAACAGCTTCAATTTCATCTTCAACACTTGTCAACAGCCACAGAGAATTCTGTTGCCAATTTCTTTTCCTTTGATTGGAGCTCTTGTAATGTTGCACGCACACACTTCAGGTCTGCAGCTTTTCGTTGCGATCGTTGATCTGCATTCTTTTTTTTTCAAGATCCTCCATCTGCGGGCATTCCGCATTGACACTTCTTGTAAAATTCATCAGGGTTTTGGTAATTGCAACATGCTCGATTCCCCCAACAGATTGAAATTGATCATATCGGTACAAGTCTCTGACAAACTAATGACTACTCAGACATGTTCTCCACAAGGCATTCTTTGTTTATGGAGAATCCATTTTCAACATGGGCATTGCCATGTGACAAAATTAATGGGTTGGACGAAATGTGTGAAGAATCCTCCGCATCCTGATGCAAATTATACCACAAGTTCTTTAGACCATCTGTCAGTTTTACGAGGTGACCCAAAAACCTAACTTTGCCATCCGTTGTCCGATTTTGATATTTTTTTCCCCTGAAAGAGCTTTCAAACAGAAAATCAATGCAACAAACTGCAAATCCCTAGCTGTTATACTTTTTTTGCCAAACGGGATAAACTCATGAAAAGTGGTCAGTTAGCAGAATCGCATCTCCTCCTAAGCGGTTTGACTGATCAGGTTGAAATTTTACAAAGGTCCCAAACTTGATTGGGGCCACAAATGGTACCACTTTCAAAAGAATTGGCAGTCTGGCTTGTCTAGAATATGAGTTTAAAACTCTTACGCTGCATAATTGCAGCTAGCGCTAACGAGCAAATGTGAAAAAACTGAAAATAATTGAACTCTGTAGCCAATTATGGCACCATTTTTGCCCCAAATTCACCTGGACGTGTGGTCAAAATTTCATGCAAATCGGTCGAGAGATTTAGGAGTTGTCTTCTGTAGGCGGAAAACCAGAATAAATCCGTAGTTGCGAAAAAGACATTTGAAAGTCGAGGTGGCAAAAAAGTCAAAAAAGTGGCTTGCACAAGTCTGGTGTTCCTGTTGAAAGTTTCTTGTCACTGAAGTTGTACTGTGTAGATGTCTGGAAAGAATGATTTTTTCGGCACACCCTGCACTAAAAGCTCAAAGCAGAGAACAGTCTTTTGCTTGCCTACCTCAACTCATAACCTTCTCTTCCAAAACAGTTCAAACAAGGAAACGTATTTACAAACGAATGCATTCGATCCAAATCAACAATACGGTTTCCTTTGGCTGCAATGGGAGGTAACTCCACCTTCATTTGAGAAGTTGTCGGCTTGGTTAGGAGGCATTGTTCAGGGAGTTGTGGAGGGTTTTCTGCTGGAAATAACACTGGAAATTGTTCAGGAGGTGCGAGTAAAATGGGTGGGCCAAGCAGTGGCGGATCCAACCTCTTGTCAAAGAGGGGGGGCGCCGGAGCATGGCGCCGCAGGCGCCCGGAACCGGGGGGCCTGCGACCAGGGGGCCCGGAACCGGTGGGCCTGCGAGAAGCCAAAGACATCTTATAAAAATTGCTCCCTGAAAACCACTCTCAGAACACTTCAGAACTAGTTTTCTCCCAATAAGACACCTGTTTAATGCAGCTCAGATCCTGGCTGCAGGCAGTCTCGAGGGCAGCCGCCCCAGCATTGCAGTCGTCACATTTCTTTCCTAGATTTGGTCGGGCAGCATTGTTCTGCCAATAGCAACATTCCAACATCACACATACACAATTAAATCACAATCAAATTAGGTACCACGTGACCGGTTTTAGCCAAGCGTACCAGTCGCCGCCCGTTGTTGGCAATCATTGCAACCTTGCAAGTGTCAAAATAGATTTTCTTGGCAGCGATATAAATGGTGATAAAACATGAGTTGGTCGGGAGCATCCGCAGCAAAAATTGCAAAAAACACTCCAGATGATGAAAATGGGGGAACGGCGTACCGAACGGGTAAGATCACTTTTTTCTCATTATCCGTAGTATTGAGACCGTCTGTCTGGACAGCACAGTTCTGCCAAACCGTTCTATCATGCTGCAGGACCCCAAATTCCTTCTACATGCATACACTAACCGTTGAGTTTCTTCTGGGCGAAAAGTCATTTTTGGGGATAAAAACCACCTTTTTGTGTGGCGGCCAAAAAATCATTTTTTGCCGTATTTTTTTTTGTTGGCCGCAAGGGGGGCGGTCGCCCCCCGCCCCCCTGTATTCGCCACTGAGGCCAAGCACTGGTGGCAGGGCAGGTCCCACATCCACGATCATCGGAGCTTCTTCCCTGTTCTTCCTTGACCCATCAGAATATTGATTGCCACTAAACTTCTTTCTTTTAATTTGTGGCATAGCTCCAAACAAAAGAGATTTACTTTTTAGAACCTGTTTCAAGAAGAAAAACAATGTATATGTGTCAAATAAAAATTATTCAGGTAAACGATATCACAATATTAGGCTGGTAGCTGAGAGCTCAAAAACATCACTGCTCGATTGTCTACACAAAAGTCCCAACTCCTCATTGGCCATTTAGCCAATCAGGCCGAAATTTTATAAGGGTCCCCAACACATATGGGACAACAAATGGTGCCACTTTCAGAAGGACAAGAGGTTTGGTTTGACTGGGATACAAGTTCTTTTCTCTTACGCTAAATAGTTGCTGCTAGCGATACCTTGCAGAAACACGAAAATGTCAATAAAACCGAATATAATTGAGCTATGTGCCCAGTTATGGCACCATTTTTGCCCCACGTTGACCTGGACAAGTGGTCAAAATTTCATGCAAATTGCTCAAGGGGCTTGCGAGCAGTTCAAATTTGTATGTTGTGCTGTTTTACGCCCTCGGCGGGAAGGAGACTTGTCCAATTTCTCATCGCCTTTGAGATGCTATCACTTCGTCATCTTTCATCCGATTTTAATGAAACAAGCACCATTTTCCTCAGCAAGAATTCAACTTTCTGAAACAATAAAAATGCCGAAACCTAATTTTTTCAGATTTTGTCTGTTTTTGGGTCACTTCATAACCTTAAACCCCTTCCTGGAATCCATCACATCCACAAATAAAAGAAAAAAAATATCTAGGGATACGAAGGCCGTACAAAAATTATTGACCCTGATTTTGTTCCAGTGGGACTAGGCAGTTGAAGCTTGGCACACACTTTCAGCGATCTTTAGCTAGAAACCTTGCACAGTGGCACATTCCTGCAACCTCGAGATCAGCTCCCTTGTGGTGTCGAAGGCGAGAGTCTCCTCCTGCCCCAACAGTCAAGTTTCATGACCCTGCTTCAAATCGTTGGCGATGATTGCCCAGTGCTGCTGTTGTCAACATGGAAAAGTCGTGGATGCATTTTTAACGTGGATGCCAAACTCTGGAGAGGTTGGCAAGGAAAGTTTGGGCACATGTTCACCATACCCAGGGGAGAAACAGGGTGATCCCTCCAGAAGGTGGGGTGATGTGCTCAGTTTTTAGGGATGTCAACGGAGTGACCATCACCAACTGCCCAGAATGACTAGGAACCGTCACTGGAAGCTTTTTTTTACCAATTTTCTGAAAAGTTATGTTGAGAAAAAAGAAAAAAGCTGAGAAATGATTACCTGAGGGTTCCCTTCCATTCACAGAAGCAGTTCTGCTACCACACAGAAAGTTGCCGCATTGGGACTTGGGTTGCCTGGTATGACCACAGAATTTACTTATTATATGGGATGCTCCAACCTCTGCCCATTCGGCAAAATGACAATCCGTCCCCTCAAGAGCCAATTTCAAAGCCAAACCCACTTGAGCAGGATGACCAGAGACTAACCGTTTGGCCAAGGGAGGCTGTTGCCGTAGACGGTGGCAGGAATGTCATTCGAATATCGCAGAGTAGCGCCACTCTGCAA
>JASGXE010003474.1:0-10683 GCA_030068105.1 Sinentomon sp. SZTP_YWyxl
GCTGGCGCTAACGCCGCAGGAAAAACGTGGACTAAACGTGCAAACGACTTTCCATGTAACTAATTTTGGTTTCTCTTTCTAATTTGTCTAGCTTTGAAATTTGGTCTAGCTCAAACTGTTGATTAGTTGTGGAAATTTAAGACTAGGCCTACCTTTTGTTGATCTTTATTAGATACGAAATGACCCGGAAGACGGGCAACGGAAGATGGTCATTTTAATTTCAGATTTCATTTTTTTGCAATGCAAACTTTAAACCGCGATACTGTAAAACAAGGTTTTTTAGCACAAAAGGTACATTTTCTCAGAATGTATTCACTCCACAAAGTTGAAATTTGGCACCCTTATGTATTTTTGTCCGTGGAACACACTGAAACTTTAAAAATTGGCATTTATCTGCACCTTGCCTGTCAAACTGGAGACCAAAGTGGAAAAAGCACTTTTCTTTTTACGCTACTTGTTTTGCACTATTATAAACTATTCCGTAAAGCAAATATTTGCTGTTTTCAGAGTTTCAGTGAGTTCACACATCTTTTTTTATCAAAATAAGCCAAACTTCAATAGATGGCTTACTTTCCGAGATAATGTAAAGCGGTTTGAATTTTTTTCATTCGCATGCCATTTCAAAAATAATTAACTTTGAGATTTTTGCTTTGGGGCACATGATCCCGTTTTCTTTAAGCTTTTTGGAGAAAATTTCAGCTCTCTAGCTCAACGAGTTCTCATTTTATTGCAGAAAACTCCTAGCGGGTCACTTTTGACGTTAATGCCACCTTAAGCTGGAAGATAGGCAATACTCTGCTGCACTAATGCCACATAAATAAAAGAAAAAAAAACAAAAGATGGACACACTGGCAAAACCTGAAAACAGTGCCAAAACACATTTCCTGTTTTAATGCAAAATTAATTTCGCACCTATTTACATTTTTAATTTTTCCCATCCTTATCCAAGTCACATCAGTTACGCATGAAATGAAAGATAATTTTGGCTCTGAGAGGAACATTCCCAACCCAGATTTCTGTTAAAAAACACTGCAGCAATTGGATGCAAAACAAAACAAAAGTCTCAATTCCAGAGAAAGATGACTCTTCTTTTTCCTAACCTCTGTTTCCTGCAAAAGATGCCAGACAAGAAAAATCCACCAGAGTGAACCCCACTGTTAATTTAAACGTGTCAAACTGGATGCACAAACGGAGACTCTCATCTGGACAATGATGCGAGTGTTTCATGATTTTGCTCTTTTGTCAAACTCATTTTACTCATAGCAAAATGACTCATACTCAACACTCCCTTGGATGCATCACCGTTTTAAAAATTGAGCTTTACTTGCAGCGTGAAAAGGTTAAGGTGGCCTACTTTTCTGGCCTCAAGTCATATCCATAAAAAATGAAGTGGAGCCTCCAAAATGGGCTATGGAAGAAGGAATCCCCAATCGTAAAAATAAACCACCCTAATCCCTGCTGAATGAGTGTGGCCTGTCCTGTCAGAAAGGTGAAACCTCACCTCCGCAGGCCAAGCAAAGTTCAATTGTCAAAAGAAGCATACACAAGCAGAGACGGCAGGACCCAGGCACGGATAGCTGCAGCATGTGACGTGACATTACATGCAACAGATGCGTCAAACAAACCAGCACTAGGATGGATGCAATGTGTAGCGAGCTATTTTGCTGAGAGAATGTCTCTCATTTCATCTCCAATGCTGTCCGTCAGCAACTTCCTGTTTATATTCAATTCAAGAAGAAGCTTTTTTATGGAAACCCCAATGATGTTGGAGATGGTTGCCAAAGCAGATAGGGTTTTAGGCTGAAGAGGTAGGTAATGACTGATGAGAGAGGCATTCTGGGACCTTATTCAAATGAACCTGCTAAAATTAGAAGCTGCTAAGCTAGCAGCTTCTATTTTTTCAAAATTTTTCAAAGTTGATTGTTCATTGGATTTGGTTGAAATCATGCTGAATAATTGTTCACCTTCAGTTTGGAAATTGTAGATGTTAGCAGTGTGTTGCGGGCATGATACTTTTTGCATGCTGTTGTCAAAGGATCAAGAAAGTTGTCAAAGGATCAAGAAAGTTGTCAAAGGATCAAGAAAATTCCGTCAATCGGTGCTGTGAACAGAATTTTCATCGTTAGGTTGGTAACCTTGCCTATTCCTCATTTTTGTGCAGTTTTGAAGCCGCGATTAATGCGCCTTCAGCAGGGTTTTTTCACCAAAAGATGGTAATTTTGCAGTTTACCAACACAAATTTATCTCAGGATTTGAAAGACCCATGAGGACGAACACACGAGAAGGCTGGATTTTGTAACTGTGGGGGGCGCGGTCGTTAATTTGACCGCGCCCCCCACAGTTGCAAAATTTTTTGTTAAATTCACAGAATAAACCGCATTGTTGTCATCCAAATAAACCCAAAATTCCTCCAAATTGTTGGGGCTCGATCGTCTCCCACACTCGTGATCTACTGCTGCTCTGCCCTTTGGAACTTTTTAGTTTTTTGTGCACATTTTTACTTGTTCTTGTCTTTGAAAGATGGTGACCCTCATCACGCTGCCTCGCAGAGCTGGAATTTACGGCCCTTGGCTTCCAGTGGGCCGATTGTCGTTTTTTGTTTTTGCAGTCTGCCTTCGTTTATTAATGTGAGAAAAAACGTTCCAAAGACCCTCTTCCCATTGGAACACCACTCTGGCGTTGCCCCAGTCCCAGATCACAGGACAGGCATTTGAAAATTTTTTAAGGTTTGTATTTTATTTCTCACATTAGGTACTTCGTACATTTAGCAACGATAAATATCAGCGAAGCCAATTTCAAAAGCCATGGGCATAAAGTTTCTTCTCAAAAATATTTCGCATTGGCATGATCATTGGCGTAATTATCCCAGCATAACATGGAAGGCTTTGAGATGTGGGCCACAAGAAAAAACAAACATGGATATACATATCCTGAAAATGATGAAGTTCACAGTTAGATTTACATTATTGAGGGGTGTGGGAACTTCTTGCAACGTAATAGAAGCAAGTCCTGCAATAAATGAGCACAAACGAGGCAACAACATTTTTATCTCGAATCACAGCCAGAGCGTCAGAGTGCAGCGAATGCTCAAATATTTTCAAAAGTGGGTGGGTGCTACCTTTACAGATGCTGGACGTCGATTCAAAATCTCCAATCTGCTGCAGGCTGCGATAAAGAAAACCAATTAAAATTTTCCCAGAGCAGAGCCGCATTCGGTAGCTCAAGTGATGCATTCCCGGCTGCCGTGAGGGTGCTCTGGGTTCGATTCCCGGAAAGGGATTTTTGCAGATTGCATGCTGCAACCGCACAAGTGAACTTTCAGTATCCTGCGGGGCCATATTGTGTTGTTCATTTTGAACTCCGAAAAAATCTGTTTTTGAAAACGCAACAGAGAAAATCCCATTACTTAACACCATTGAAATGAAAAACCAAAAATATAAAATATATCGCAGAGTAAATCGTGCAGGTTCAATGAAAAAAAGAATAAAACTCATCAAACGGTAAAATTGAAAAAAAAATTGCAGAAAAACAAAAAAAGAACCATGCGAAATCCTTTCAGTTCGTGAGCGAAAGACTTGGCAGGACTTTCGAAGCGGTCCGAAACGCTTCCAGCTTTTTTACATTGGTCAGATTGGAGGTGCTGCTAAGGTCCTGCTAAGTCTGAGATGCTGCTAAACTCATGCCATCGTCCTGCTAAGATTCTGCTAATTTAGCAGGTTGATTTGAACAAAGAAAATGAAACTCAGCAGGTCGGTAGCAGGACTTTAGCAGCAACTAAGCTCAGCAGGTTGATTTAAATAAGGTCCCTGGAGAGCAGCAGGCAGCTGTCACGACTTGAGGTCCACAAACATCCTCCATTTGAGACTTGGCCTTCACCAATGTCCAATGTAAAGAGCAATGTCCTGCCGATACCAAAAGGCATTAAAACACGGAAGGATGACAAATTGGAAAGATCTTAGCTGGAACATACCAACATACGTATACCATTTTCATGCAATATGATGCTGATATTTTTGTCATGAATGGTAGCTGGAATGGAAGCAACATTTGTATTTCTATTTCCCTTTCTTTCAAAGTTCAAATGAAACAGCCAACATAAAATGGCAGATCAGAAACAAGGGGAATTTTTTATTTTTTTTTTTTCATTCCAGGAAAATAACCGCTCTTTTTTTCCTCTTTTCACCCCCCCCCCCCCCAAAGCCTTAAATGAAGACACAAGAATTTTTAAAAGGTTGAAAGCCAAAGCCAGTTAGTTTCCAGTACGAAAAGAAATGCAAAAAAAAGCAAAAAATAAACAACCCACAAAGATCAAAAAAGGTTCACAAAAGATTAAAGGTAAAATTTGATCACAATCAGTTTCAAGTTATCTATCATCACCAACCCCAGAGACAATCAGTTCTCCACTTATGTTCTGAACATCAGCTTTGACCTTTGATGTTATGTTCAACTGGTGGCAGTAGAGTGCAATCCTTTGTAAATAGGCCAAGAGATCTTTCTTCGTTGATGACTCAGGACATTGATCAGCAATACGACGTGCAAACTTATCAAGATTAGTGCCTGCTTCGGATATCTTCTTGGCAGCACTGATGACATCAAGGGTCGTCTTCAGAGGACCACGACCTCTGTTTTTGTTTTTGTGTTGTGTGGTTGTGAGCGAACAGGCAGCAAGCAAACAGGAGCAGAGGAGAAAAGAAAAGAAAAGAGAGCCAGTCGATAAATTTCGCAAAAAAGGATGATAAGATATATCCGTGTGGACGGGTGTGCAGAATGAGTCTGAAAAGTGTGTCAATGTGCTTTTTTGAGATCAGGTGGTCTTTATACCGAGACAAAGAATACAACAAAGATTTTCTTTCTTTTTTTTTTAAGAGACCCATTCTGGATTTAAGAGAATGGGTCTCTTTTTTTTAAGAGACCCAAAGGTCCTGAAAAATGGGCTACTGGAGGGGGATGTAAAGGGGAAAAAAGTCAATTCGTGGAATTTTTTAAACTCACAAACAAACCTAGTTCCTCGCGGCATCACAAACAAAAGGATAAGAAGAGTGACCTTTTTGAAATATTGCCTAGTTTAGATTTTATGGACCTTCAGAGGCCCAAAATGACCACGAATAAGGTAGGTCGGCCAACTGTAATTGACAAAAAAAGTGAAATTTGAGACGGAGCCTTCAAAATCACTAGGGAATTGGGACATTCTGCACCATTAAGGGGGGACCATAGGTAGAAATCCCCCTATGGTCCACCCTTAACAGAAAGCAATTGTTTGCTGTGAAACGTTGTGAAATCGTTTTCCTTTACGAACAGATAAAATGGCCACAACTTCTCAAGAATGTGATTCGCTTTGGTGTGACAAAGGATCTTAAAACAAAAAACAAATCACATAATGCATGCAATGTTGTTGCTCTTCAGATTCTTTTTCAGCGGCGAGATCCATTGACAGGTAACTTTACAAGGTAAGCAATGTTAAAGTGTCATCTACTTTACCGTAGGGGTATAACAGATGGCAGTTTAACATTGATTACCTCGGAGGAAAAGTTACCTCTCAACTGGATCTCGCCGCCGTTTGAAATTGTAAAGCAATTCTCCCTCTCACTCCCCTTCCTCTAATCTCCCCTCCAACCAACCAGCCAACCAACTAACCTGGTAAAATCAGTCATCTCCATCATAATCATGCACATATGTTTGGCTAGAACAATAACATCATTGCCAGTGTCATCCCACTTGGCAACCTCCTTGTCAAACTTCAACTTCTCAGTTCGGAAATACTCAACCTGCTGAGCAATCTTCTGCTTATCCTCCTCCGGCATTCGACGCATTGCTTCCTAAATATAGGGGGAGGGGGCGGGGAGAGAAAAACGGGGCAAATCAGGAGGAGTGTAACAGGTTGGTGGTGACATTCACCGGCCAAAACAAGAGAAGAAAAGAAAGATGAAAGTGCAACCATTTTTTTTTTCAAAAGAAACCCCACTCCCTCCCTGTCAAAACAGAATTAATTGGGTACCTAAGTGGAAACCCAGCTAGATAAATCTTCCAAGGAAATAGCGTTTGATCAGAAAGAAAGAAATAAAGAAAGAGAAAAGGAATAATTCAAATGGAAAGAGCACTTGGTTTGTCTGATTTTTGTCATTTTCCAGAACTGTATTTCCATGAAACGTAGGACTTATGCTTCTCTGAATTTAAAAAAAAGCAGTGGTCGTCATGTCTGATGAGTGGGTAAAATGGCGAAATGACCACGTCGATGAGTAAAAAAAACACAAATTAACTTTGGAACATTTTCGGAGCGACCCCCTTCGTCGTCAACCAAAAGAAGACTTCTTTTGGTTGGTTCTACTTTGGACCAAAAGAGACTTCTTTTGGTTCACGACGGAACGAGTCGCTCCGAAAACGTTCCAAAGTTAAGATTGTTTTTTTATTACTTATGGATGTGGTAGTTTCGCAAATTGTATTCATAAGCGATAGGAGCATGCCAAATTAGAGTTAAATCAGTTGAAAAATGATTAAAATAATCATCTTGCACCGATTTGAAAATTCAAATAGTAAGTAATCAAGTCCCAGCCAAAAATCCAGTTGCAAAAATCGTTTTATCTCAGACGATAGATTCTCACCTGCCAAAAGACAAAAAATAAGCCTCTATTCTCCCAAAAACACCCAATCCTACAAGAATGATAAATCAGAACTCCAATTTTTGAAAAAAAAAATAAGAAAGGAAAGGAAAGTAGACAATTGCTGAAGTGAAGAGCATGTATATTTTCTGCTTTTTCAGGTAGATGTAGTTTTGCATGTCAGTTTTGTAAAGCATACAACACTCCAGAAAGTACTTTCCTGACCTGACATTGCTTTTGCCCCACTCATGATCAAAAGTACAAAGATAACTTGACCGGCCAGCACGGACCCCATCCCTTAAGAATGAAGTACTCCACACTTCTGGGAACACAATCAGCTTGCCCACAAACCGATCCTGCCCATCTCTGCATCGCCATGATATCAAGATACCTCACCCTCTTACCCTGTTGTAAGTGATGCTGATCATGGAAATCTTCAACTTTGTTCCGCATTCAGAAAGAAAAGGATGTGGTGCGTTGCAGTGCCAGAGGGAAGGGAAGGTCTGATACCAAACCACATCTAGCACCATAAAAATGCAGAAGATGTGGACGTCTTTTACAGTCAAAACACACCCCCGCCAGGCGCCTACCATTAAACAAACGATCTGATGCCCTCCCCCGCCCGCCATCGAGCATGGAACATTGTTATTTTCTGTTTGTCACCTTTGTCGGTTTCATTTCAAATTCCACACCCTGCTGGCCTACTCCCAAGTGACAGAAAGGGAATTTGAATGAGCAATGAACAGTACGGAGGACGGAAGAACAAAAAATCATGCGACTGTCAAGAGGGAGATTCAGTTTCACAGTAGCGCTCATTGTGTTTTGAGTTGAGTTTGTGAGGCGTTCGGCTTCGGACTTCCCCACCTTCGCAGAGATATTATTTAGCATGCAATTAATTGCTCTTTTGAAAAATTCGACTGCCCTGTTCCAGAAGAGCATTGCCCCTTTTCTCACGTAGCGTACTGGCCACTTCTGTTTTCCAATTTAAGCCCTGGCTATCTAATTTAGTGTAATATTTCTAGAGACCCGGTAAAGACTTGCATGAATGAAAGTATGCAAAAATTAATTCTTTTTTGGCTGACAGAACCCATTTTTTTAGATTTAACCCAAAATTCATGAAAATTAAATACATTTCAGTCATTTGCGGGATTGGCATTAGACATGTTTAGAAAGAACAGCTCAAAACTTGGTGAAGAAGTAAAAAATCAATAATCCTGACACTGTAAGCCAAAAGAGCAGGATCTTTTCAGTAGGAAAGGGTACCAATTTTTACCTTTCTAGCTTGAAGCACTGCTAAGAAAAAGATATTATTGAAAGTTCGAAAAAAACTTCAAAGAAGTGAAAACGTAAACAAAAATGCACCTTCAATTTCATGAATTTTTGAAGCTAATGAAAAATACGTTGTCGCACGGGAATCTCGATAGCACCTCAACAACCAAAACAAAAACCAAAACATCACCAATAATTGTTCTCTTCTTTACGAGAAATAAGCAAAAAATCCACAAAACGTTGTTCAATCCCATCCAGCTGAGCAGCTACTCTCTCAGTATCAGCAGACTTAAGACTTACCCTTGCAGTTGTAATGCCACTGATATCAGGATATTCATCCACTCCATGCTCACCAGTGTGAATACTCGCTGTAGAATTAGAAAAGAGAGGAAGACAGAGATAGAGAACAGATGAAAACTAACAGAACAGACACATGATCAGCACACAATAACAAGAAAACTGACACCTAACAAACACCACAAGTTACAAGAACTGACTAACAACTTGCAACTTATCTGCAATGAGTTGAATTAGGATGTGCGGCACCAAGAATTTTGGTCAGCACCGGCACTGGGAAAGTGCCTTTGATTCGGCACCTAAATTCGGCACTCGGCACTTTCTGAACCCAGATGGCAACACTCAGCAACAAATTGAGCAACATTCATGTTTTATGCCACTTTTGATTTGAGCTTAGAATTTATACAATAGATGGCACCACATGCTTGTGTGTGAAAGTGAGTAGCAGTAGGTACTTTCTGAAGCGATTGGTGAATCTTTTTTTTTGTTCTCTTGTGTTTGCACTTGTCCTCACCGCACCTATTATTAACTAGGGCTGGTACGCGATTAGTCCTAGGGCGTTTGACCTTAAAAGAAAGAGAGTTCAAATGGTCTCGCAATGCGTTTACGCTGGTGGGTCCTCCATGCAGGACGGACATCTGGGATGACTGCACACAGATACAGGGCACCGGCGAATGTTGCTGGCGTTTGCTCTCCCAAACGTTTGCTGCTGAGCCGCGGTCGGTTCCTTGATGTGCGCTCTCTCTGGCTTTTGCACCTTGATGTGCGCTCTCTCTGGCTTTTGCATTGAAAAGTCTTGTGGCTCTTTAACCTGATCGAGCGTGGGTTTTTAGCTGACATCAAAAAGGATAAAACCACAAAATGATGTTTTTCCAATTTTCTGACCCATACCCCTCTCCCTAAAGATGCATCCATTTCTTCAAAGCAGCCATCCACAAAAACGACTGAATCTCCAACCTGATCTGTTTTTTTTTTCTGAAATGAATGAAAACATTGTATCATTATTTTTCCACTGATCTTCACCTTTCTCTTGTCATGTGGTTTCACCCCAACAATTCTACTTTATTGGGGGGGGGGGTCTTTTTACAGCTGTGTGGAAAGCCCTGACCTTCAAAGCTTTTTTTTCTATTGTACGCTTGAAACTCTAATTTAGTAATTCAAATCATGTTCTTAACAATAAAAACTACCAAGATAATTCACACTAATCTCCAATGTAGGTGCCAAAGTAAATAGCGCTGTAACCAGCAGCATTTCCTTTCCAGGACAAGCTCCACAATAGACAGCATCCATTTTTATCATTTTAAAAAAAGAGATTTCGTTGACGAATAAGTCACACATCTTCTTCCTATCAAAACAGAAACAGACACAATACAACCCCCACCTCCCTCCCCCACTTACACTTGCTCCTTGTTTCAATTGTATAATGCTCATCAAACTCGACATCTTCTGGATCCAATTCGTCATCGGCCTGTTTTGTTGCAACATGGCCATTGCAATAGCAGAAAAAAAAACAAGAAAAAAATCAGTATAAAAAAACAATATCAATAAAAAACCAAACAATCAACAAACTTAAAACAAACTGCAGCTATAAAAGTTGCACGTAGAAGCTAGACGATAATAATTTGGACTGAAACAGACGTATCTGTTTTTGACGATTTTCCATTATCCGATTTTTTTTTTCACTCTCCCAAGTCGATATTTCGACATCATCAATTTTTAACAATTCTTAAAAAGATAGAAACAGATGTTCCACTCTTTTCCTTTTTTTAGAGCTTTTTGCCACCACCCTCTTCCTGTCTCCTTGTGCTGATTCAACATGTACAGAGCCACATTGTTATGGTGGCCAGTCACATGATTTGAAATCACACTTCTGTATCCATGGAGAAGAAAGCAAACAATCAATAACTTGTACTTTGTTGAGAGTACCTGCATCGATGATCTACAACAGTGTGTTTCTGAAATAGTTGGCCATACTTCGTTTTCCGTATCGTGGTGCCATTCTGAACAATTATTTATGTAGTGACTTTTTGTCGTCCGATGACTTCTGGGGGTACTCACCAAAAAAAAAAAAAAAAAAAAAAACATGGGACGATACACTGTCATCCTGGGCATCACAAATAGTAAACAAATAGCAAAGCAAAACAAATGCTAAACAATACAGCAGGGAGAGTAGAGAGCGCATTCTTTACAGTCCCTGGATGCATTGTTTAGCATTTGTTTAGTTTTGATATTTGTTTTACAGTTGGGTTTTAGTTACCTCACTGTGATGTCATGAATTGCAGTGTGTGGTCCCATGTTTTATTTTCATTTGAGTACCCCCAGAGTCATCGGACGACAAAAAGTCACTACATTTTTTGTTAAGAATGGCACCACGATGCCGAAAACGAAGTATGGCCAACCATTTCAGAAACACCCTGTTGAGCACGACTGTCTATCTGTTTCTGCCTGATCTGTTCTACACATAATTAACACAAAAGGCACAGGCAAAACAGCTATCGTACGAGAAAGAATTCCAAAAGGC
>JASGXE010003480.1:0-12153 GCA_030068105.1 Sinentomon sp. SZTP_YWyxl
AAAAAAGGAAAAAAAATTCTGCCAACCATCCTAGACAATGGGAGAACCACCTTGAAAAGAATAGAACAACTGCTCTGCCAACATTTTCTTCTTTAGATTTCTTTTAAATACTAAATAGTGAGTAAGTAGTTGTCGATCTTAATTCAGGACAAAGTGAATTCCACAATCTCACACCCAAAGAAAAGATCGAAAGCCAGCCATACTTTGATCTGTGTCTATAAACTTACATGACTTTATAAGGGCTGCTTGAGATCCACCACATTGGATAGCCCATCACTCACACTTCACACGCGCCCTCGAATCCACACCGCAAAGAGCCAAACGGAGGGTTCGCTGAACCGCTTCAGCCTTCTTTTCCTCGAACGCCTCACGCGACAAAGTCTTGGCCAAAAGGAAAGAGATATCCTATCAATTGCGAGGCCCACAATTATTTTGGCATTCTCTTACGTTGGTATTCATCGACCACATCATCAGAAATCAATTCGAGGGTGAAATCTCGTGTCACGGACAGTGACACCCAACCGTCAGCTCTTTCTAGCCTTGAACAGCTATGCCTTGCCCAAATCACCAACAGGAGGAAGATCAGCATTGATCTCAGTGAAACAATATTTCACCATTCGTTTCGACCCACCGGCATATCGAATGACAACCCTTTCCAGAACAAGAACAGTTCAAGATCACAGGCAAACTCGAAGAAAGAATATTCACCAAACAGATGAACAACAACTGCAGCTTCAAAGAAACAATCTTTTCACCATTTCAAAGGTGAATCAAAATCTGACGGAGCACAAACCTTTCTCCGCAGCAGAACCCAGCTTGCAGCTTCGTCCCCGTCTCTCGGTAGAAGAACCTCGTTTTTTCCCATCCGCTCATTTCCTCGCCAGTTTTTGTGCCTTGCACAAAACACTTGTCGTTGAGATGCAAGCAGTTGCTCGTCAGACTTTTGCCTTTCCCGATAAAAACAATAAAAAAACACAATTTGGTTTATTTTCGCGCAGAAAAATGTTGAGAAAAAAAAAACTCAATGGAAGCGTTTGTTGAACAACCGTCCCCGGCGTCAGCCTCACCCAAAAATAGGTGCAATTATCGTTTCCATTTTCGCTGAACACCCTTTACACAGCATGACGGGCAATTTGGACCGCCATATACACAATAATTCAAAAGTCAGACTAACGATGGAAGACAGGGCGTCCGGCCCGTGCGGTGCTCTGTTTTTTATTTTCCTGATTTAAAACACATTGATTTGCTTTTGTGGCCAGCCCGTGATTATCACCGCATCCAGTACGACGTAATTGTTAGTTTTTGATTATTCGTGTGATAAAATGTTTTCCATTTTTGCTTTCGATTATTACTCAAAGTTGGCGAAATGCAGCACAGGGTTATCAGGTATGGCCCTCAACCGGGATTGGTTTTCGCAAATGAAATTTATTCCTGTCGACTTGCCGCCAACATATGCGCTCAGGGCACCAAAAAAATGAGCAGCAGCGCATTCCTGAAATTGGGCACATTAATGAGGACAAGTTAAATGAAACGCTGTAACGAGCACCTGCACGAAATTTTAAAACAATGCGAGTTTACGCTTTTTTACGAGTAGTTTATTGGACTGTGGGAACTGTAAACAGAGGGGATGCAGTCAGCCAGAGACTGGGGGAATCTGTAATAACCCGCACACTTAGACTAGACTGACATTGAGCACGACTTCTGGGCCAAAAATGCTTCAATCAATTTGAGCGTTGTTTCATGACCATGAAGACTTATTGAGGATTTCGACATGTTCCAGCTAGTTAAGCGTTGTCTGCCGACATTTTGGGTACCTGCGGACCTGCACTCTGATGGTAGTCCTTCTAATTCAGCCCGATTCTTTTGGTCATCCTGTCTCACTTGCTTTCGATAAGACAGGAAGATCCCACACTTGAAACCTGTGTCCTGCGCTCCTCCTTCGGTCCCTTACTTGAGAGCGTTGTCTCCTGTACCCCCTCCAAAGACTCACTCTTGAGATCTTTAAAGCACAAGCCTAACTTTTCGTAAACAAAAACATTCAAATTATGCACACCCTGTCCAAGAAAGCAGCGATGAATGTCATTCGAATGTTTTTGTTATCGCAAACAGTGCAAACGAAAAATATTGCAGCTCCATCGATAGTGCCATTTTTGAATTATACAGTATAAAAGGGTTCTGATTCTGACCTTCAACTGATGCATGGACTATGCCCAACTGTAGATACCCACCTACTGTACTCTGTAGGTACTGTTTTGGTTATTGATAATTTCAACATTTGTCGTAGGTATCTTGTCTGCATGAATGCTTCTGAAACAATGCTGTGACATATTAAAAAAATGTACAACATGATCTTGTTGAAATTGGCAATAAATTGGGAATTTGAGAAAATAAAAATTCAGAAAAAAATGGTTTGGGATACCTAGCTATTTTCGGCAAACATTTTGGACACAGTTTTGAAACACTGATGACACAAGCGTTTTTTGTCGTTTATAGATTTTTCTTTTTGCGGGATGTTTTTATGCAGGATAAAAGTTTAGCATCCAAACAAAAAAATAAAAATAAAACTCATCATTTTTCGGAAATTTTGCGACCGTTTTGTGACTTAAAAATCGTCTGAAGATTCCGACCGGGAAAAGGTTAAGAAACGCAGAAATAATTTATATGAACCGATCTCGGGGGAATCTTATTTAGGCTTGGTAACCCACCTGCTATGGGCAGGTTTGTTATTTGCTTTGACTTTGAAGCACACAATAAGATGCCAAACCAAAATTTAGTTTTCCTAGACACTGTAATTTTTGCCAGTTTTATTTCGTTTTATACCTAGCTGCTGACTTCATACCTACCTACCTTCTTACTTTTTTTATTCATGTTTGCATGTCATAGATGTGGTCCCATGATGATGAGCCTGGTTTGCTTGTGTGTGCATTTTTACCAAAGGTGCTGTTTTTACATTGAGCTCTTGTCTGAGGATGTTCTTGTGTTCTCAAATAGATCTCTTTAGACATTTTGCCTCGTCATGGCTGAAATCAGCATGTTGGATAGCAATCCGTGAAAGCAGGCCTACTATTCCTATCTCGGCACAGAAATACTGTCAGCAATCTGTTGGATTTTTGCATCCTGCATTAGCTGGTTCTCAGTGGCAATCTAAAAACATGTCATCAGGAGGAGTGACTAAATTTTTGTCAGTTGATCAGAAAAGTGGTAGGAAAATAGCATATGAAGTGACTGAAGGTGATGTGGGCAGATATCCGACAATTGTCTATGTTGCTGGCCTGTTGTCTTCTGGATTAAGTGGTCAGAAATCCAAGGCATTGAAAAATTATTGCCTTAAGTTTGGCATCGAGTATATTTGGTAAGCACTCCAGTGTTGGTATCTGGCAGCTTATTGTTTGTTAATTTAAGTAGATGCCTACTTTACTCTTTGATAGCCTAAGCCTTTGTGAGCCTCCCTTTAAAAGGAGATTGGCCAGTCAAACTTTACCCACTTGTGATAAAAATCAACTCTGAATATGGACTTTTTTGAAAAAAAAAATCAATTTTGACTTGGACTTGAAAGGTGCTGTTTTTACATTTGAGCTCTTTTCTGAGGATGTGTTTGTGTTCTCAAATAGGCCTATTTAGACATTTTGCCTCATCATGGCTGAAATCAGCATGTTGGATAGCAATCCGTGAAAGAAGGCCTACTATTCCTGTCTCAGCACAGAAAAACTGTCAGCAATCTGTTGGGTTTTTTAAGATTTTTAAATTTTATAGGTAGGTAGGCCCTACCTATTAAATAATTTCAAAAAATCGTTTTACCATCAAAAAGGGCACAATCCCTTCGTAAGTTTTATGCTTCAAGGAGGTTGGATACTCTGAAGAAGGGGCAACATATTGGGAATGATTCAACCGAAAACAGAATGACTCCAACTGAAGTTAGGCAAGTTGTACCTAATGGTAATGGCAGATCATGAAACAGCCCTCAGCAGAAGTAGCATGGTGCATGATAGCAGCAAACTACACGGCATCAGCATTCGCACACAAACCCAAGTGAAGAAGTGATTTTGTCCAATTCCACAAAAATGAAGCAAAGCCCACACAAAATGGGGGCATCATCGAGTAAAACCCACAAGAAAAAAGGCGAGGAAGTGTTGCAAGGTGCTGCACAACTGGAGATTGTGGGAAATGGCACGAGGACTGACGAGGAAGGGGGTTAGTCATTGTCAGCACCCAATCTTCTGTTGGGGGCCACCTGCTGGTCAAGGATGGGATAGCCGGCGGAGTTCCTGGGGGCCTGGCAGGGTCCTCAGAATGCTGAAGCTTTCTGATGAATAATTTTAGGTCCCCAAATGGCATCCAATTCCCAATTTCTCCATTCCCAGGGGAAGTAATGGATATGCGGAGCTGGGTAGACTCTGCTTAAATTGAAATTTTCTAAAAATACCTATGTAGGTAGAAGTTTTTGGCCATTTCACCACCATCTAAGCCATCTGGCTTAGATGGTGGTGGCAGGTACCTACAAAGGCTGCAAAATTATGCTATTTTTCTTGCCTTGACCTTTTTCACTTTGTTGTTTCCGAGACCTTTTTTCACTTTGTTGTTTCTGAGACCTTTTTTCACTTTGTTGTTTCTGAGACCTTTTTTTACTTTGTTGTTTCTGAGACCTTTTTTCACTTTGTTGTTTCTGAGACCTTTTTTCACTTTGTTGTTTCTGAGACCTTTTTTTACTTTGTTGTTTCTGAGACCTTTTTTCACTTTGTTGTTTCTGAGACCTTTTTTCACTTTGTTGTTTCTGAGACCTTTTTTTACTTTGTTGTTTCTGAGGCTAACCCCTCCACCTGTCCTCCTACCCTACCTACCTTATCCATCCCTGGGTCGCATCACATTTTGTAACTGACAGAGTTTGATTGGACATAAGGAATGCTTTCTTTCTACTTATCTATTTTGCATCACTTTCACCCAAGAATCAAACTTGAACGCTGGCAAAATGTGCTCTACCTAATTCCCCATTTTCAGGATATGAGCCCCCAAAATCACCAACATGCACTTTTGGGGACCTGCGATACCTAGTGGTGTCACTGCAGCTCCTAATTTTTGTGAGGTGGTTACCAAACTCGTATCAAATGTATTGAATTGTTAAATGTGGTCCGTCCCCCAATTTCCTGATCTGCTCCACCAAAAATCCCCTTGTTTAAATGGATGCAAATTCCAATTGGGCTGTTTTTCAGCTTTGATTTCAGCGTTTTGGTCAAGCGGTTGCAATGCATTTTACTTGCATGATCATGTATTGCAACAACTAGGTATTGCCTGGACTTGGTCATGAAGTAGCTGCCTTTTCTTCGACTTGAAAAGGTCAAACACAGTAAAACAAGAAAAGGTCAAACACAGTAAAACAAAACAACAATAATTAAAAAACAACCATTAGGTACCTACAAACAATTCAGACCTCATTTTGAGCTCCAAATTGCTATTTAAATTCAACACCACTAGCGCATTGTATAGAATTCGCATAACAATTTGACACTCTTCAAGCAACAGGCGTGAAGATACCCAGCCTATTAGGCATTAAATTCAAGCATTGTTTAGCTAAGAGTGATTTTAAATGATCGTCACAGCCACCGGATGCTCCAGAAATTTAAATTTCCGACTTGTGTCCTGTGGAAGGCCACAAAAATATTTTCCATTGGAAGGTGGATTTTTGCTTTTTATTTCATAAATAGGTACCTAAAGTCTGTTCATTTTCAGAATGGTCCGCGCGCTTTTTGCAGACAGGGATGTGCAAATTTGTGCAAAAATAGGAAATCTGAGATTTTGAGCTGCGGGCCTCAATTTTCGAAACTCTGTCGGTTTTCACCTCGCAATCTTTTGATAATTCAATTTTTCGGAGTTTTTTCAATTTTCTGTGACCACGATCTGTCTGGTTTGCTGGTCGTTCCGCTCCTGGCTTTTGAAATGTGCACTTCTGGTGCAGCGCTGATACGAAACTTCGCTGGTCCTCACTTTGCAATTATTTGGCACCGACCTACAATTTTGTGCGGCCACATCTGTTGTTGTTGCCAACAACTGGAACACAGGCACACGTATTCATGTCTGGAAAATTTCAAAATCATGTTTAGGTTGCTTTTCCATCTGTGATATGTTTTGTCTGAGCAAACATGTGCCAAATGAGAAATTAAAAAAATTTTGCTCATGGCGAGCCTCGAACCCACGATCTTGTGATCGAAAGTCCAACGCTCTTCCACTGAACCACCGGCGCTTTCGGGAATTTCGCTTCGAAAATAGCGCTTAAATGAAACAACTCGGATATTCAGGCAAAGAATGTTGTGTAATTTGGACACCACTGTCGTGCCCCCGCTCCCACCTTCGTTTTGCTGCGAGTTTTGGCGCGGACCATTCTGAAAATGAACGCACTTTAGGCAGAACATTATAAGATTGTGATATTTTATGGCCTTGTGGTTTCTGCTTACTAATAACCCACTGTGGGTAAACCATGGAATTTTCTTTTTGCATCACAGCGGTACGGAAGTGTAGAAGGTTCATTTTTACGACGAGGAAAAGAAATATTTCAGAGGATGTGAGCATTCTCGGCTGGCTGAGTTTATTCTCTACCTGGGTTTCGAGTTTATACTCGGCTGACCAAGAATATTCTTAAACTGTCGAAATAGTTCTTGGAACTGATGAGAATATTCTCGACCCATCAATAATGTATTTTCATCCATTCATGTTCATTCTTGACCGGCACAGAATATTTTTAGATCTGTTGAGTTTATTCTCAGCCTGCCAAGTTTTTCTTCTCATCCAGTCTCATTTATTCTCGATCCGGGCAACCGTCTTCACTTGCCATGTCTTCATCTCTCATTATTGCCAAGAACGTGTGATTAGTGGTACGAAGCACAGTGGCTGTCGCTCTCCAATGGAAGAATGTGCAATTCCCTGTGATGATTAGTTCAAGGAAATGAATTAATTACCAAGCCACCCACCCACTTCACCCAATCCTCCCATTTTGTCCTGGTTCCCGGCCTTGGGGTCCAACCACAGCAAACCATAGGGTGAGTCAAATGTGGTGCCGGCACAAAATCACCAGCAGATTGATTTTCGATATGCATCAAAGTCGATTATCACATTTAACGGAAATGTTAAGCACACGCTTTTAGAACATTTTTATGCAGTTTTGCACCATCCAATCCATGTCTGCCCGTTTTTCACCCAAGGAAATTACTCATGCAGCAAAGAAAATTACTCATGAATGACCAGTTTTTGCACCATCCAGATCAGTCAGGTTAACGTGAGCCTTCCACGTTTTCGTGTGTTTTTATAAAATGAACTAAATCACTGAAGCTGAAAATGTGGTGTGATTCCAAACTGGTGTTTCAAGCATGAGATAAATAATCAGTAAGGGTCATGGCTTCTCATCCTGTTTTATTTATAATTTTACTTTTAGTTATGATGTTGAAGCAGTCGGATCTTCCCCTGGCAGTTTCCAGACACTTCTATTCGAGCATTGGATAGAAGATTGCTACGCAGTGTTGACGAGGCTAGTCAAACGGAAAGCTATCCTAGTTGGATCAAGTATGGGTGCATGGGTTAGATTGAGAAGAACAAATTACTGCTGTAAAAAGGCATACCAATCCCATCACTCATTCGATAGAGCCCCATAAATGAACTAATTTTCCCCATTGTCCTATCTAATCAGTTTTTATCATGATTGAAGTTTGTCCAACCGCACAGCTTTCCAATGGTATCAAGTACCCAGGGTGGCCCAAAAAAAAGGTAACCCAAATTGCCAGGTTTGCTCGTGTTGGTTTTGCATGGTTTAAAAGTGTGTTTTCAGTCTTTTTTCTCAAGGTGCTCTAAAAATGGTGTTCCACACCACAAAAATTTGGAATGGTGCAGTTTGTTGCATGTTTTTGTTGATGAGCATCAATCCAGAAACTTCATCCCGTGGACACATGCATGGTTGGTTCAGCATTTGGAAAGCTAGTGCTACCTTTGAAGCAGATGTAACAGTTCTGTCTCATCCAGACACAAATTCTTGCATGTGGTGGCCACCTTCCGTGCTTTCGGTTCAGTCCGAATTCAAAATCATGACCGCTCTGGCTACCCTCGGACGCGGACAAATGAACGAAATGTCATCACAGTCATCCGGGAAGCCGAGCAATGTCAATAAAGTCTTCGCTGAATTGTGCCGCAAATTGGAACTCCCGGAGTCACGTTTGCGGTGGATCTTGTAGTAGGTTGAGGCATTCCCCCATAAAATTCAAACGTTGTAGGTTTTGACCCCTCCAAATTGTCTCTGCGGGCTGTTCTTCTGCAAACAACTGATTGCCATTGAGGAGCATTAAATCCAGGACTTGAAAAGGAGAACCCCGAATGTCCGGAAAAGACCACACAAACGCGTGGTTTTAAATTAGTTTGGTTTGAATAAAAATTGTCACTATTTTTGGCTCAAAACTTTCGGTTACCTTTTTTGGGCCACCCTGTACTATGGTATCAAGTAGCTACTATAAAAACTTGGGGAAGTTGATTTAACACTCACTTGGCAGCAGGGATGGGTAAGTATAATACTTAAGTATTATACGTGAGTTTTCTACGTATAATACGTCGTATTATACGTACGTATAAAAGTGTTTTATACGTACGTATTATACCTCTGTCAAAAATTTAACATGTGTGAACATGACTTGGGGGTGGAATTTAACAAGGAATTCAATTCTGAAGTTATTTCACAACTTAGGGAAGCGTAGGAGGAATAAAACCTGAAAAAGTTGTCGGAAATATGTGACGATTGCAGGAAGGGATAATAATAAAGCCCAAATTGATTTTTAGATTTTTGTTTAAAATGATGGCTTTGGATCAGCATGCGATACGACCACGGACAGAAGTGGTTAAAAACAGACAATAAATAAAACTGTGACTTTGTTTTTTAACCAAATGACGTGGTCACATCGCCTGCTGATCCATTCACAATGCCAACCACTGCTTACAGACATTATGGTGGCTTTAATTTCAAAACGGATCGCGCTGTTGTACAATATGGTCTGTGGACGAAAATCAAGAAAAATAATTGCCGTTTTCTCCCGAATTTTCATCCGAACTAAAAATTACCCGGATCCTTATGCTCTGCCTATGATACATACATCGACGGACCATACGCTGTTCAAGTACCTACTCAAATGCCAGAATTCCCACTCTCATCCCAGAGCTGGATTCGTGCTTGCATCTGGCAGGATTTTGATTAACCTTTTTTTCAACATTTGCAGTTCGTGCGAGATTTTCTGCCAGGTGCTCTGCGCTTATCTTGGGCGAATGTTTTTAGTCTACACTCCACACTCTCATGCCATCAAGCAGTCAACAATGGCGAACAGCAAAGTTCTCAGAAAACAGCAATGTTTATCACATACCTGGGAAATGAAGGGAGAGAAGGAAAGGATAGGCGACCGTCGGCAGCAATATCCATAAGGAGGAAAGGGTAAAGGAAGGAGGGGGTGTTCGGAAAACATATTTATTATCGGAATGTGGATGAGACACAGTCATGTAGCATTCAATAACAGACAGACAACAATCACACAGATACAATCACTCAAGAGCACCCCCAAGCAAGTATCATCAACCGGCACACACCACACCGATTCACAATCTGAAATGAAATCTACAAAATACCTTGTGGATAAAAAATACTCGTAAAGATGAAAGAAAATGAAATAGGTACCCAGGTGATGAAATGGTCTCGATGAAACAATGATGAAGCAATCGTGGTAAAACGATTGTGGCAATGATTGCATGGTTACCCAGTGCAATGCTAGGCCTTCACTTCAATGCCGTAGGTATGCATTAGTACTTAGGTGGTTTCAAGCATGTGTGCTTGCCATTTACTGGCTGTCACTGCTTAGTGCTGAGTCGTTTTTCCGGTGTTCGCAGAAATCTGGACCTCCAGACTGTCAGACCAGAAAGAGAATTGGCACAGGAATATTGTGTCGGCCCAATGAAGTTAGGTAAGGCAACTCTGGATCGAATCCGGAAGTCAGGATTTCTGGGGCCACCCTCGTTATGGTACAAGATTCCATGCAAATGAAAATTGCAATGGTGAGACAAAGCAAGAGGTTGGTTTTTGGCACTTTCTCATTGCCACCATTCTTGCATCCATTTGTTGCTTACAATAATGTCGCCAGTGATGTTAGTTTTTTGCCTTCTCCCAGTATTGTCATTTTTGGTTTTCTGCACATTTCTCTTTCACCAGGCACAAAATGCATCCAGACCTATGTTTAAAGATGCAAGTAAATAATTCCAATTTGGCAGCATCAACTTTCACATGGGTGGTACAAATGCAATTATGAAATGCATTTTACAATGGTGTGTGGCTAATACAATCTTGTGTGGCCAACTTTAAAAGTAATTGCGGGGCTTCACTGGTAAACCGTTTTAATTTTTTCCATTCATTGATGATGATGCTTGTCATTATTTTAATGTGATAAATAGAATGTTAGCATGTTAAAGAGCAGCTTTTTCTGCAAAAAACAAGGTATCACTCGACTTTTAGGTTTTATACGTTTTCTACGTGTATTATACGTACGTATTATACGCACGTATTATACGTGGAGTTTTATACGTTTACCCATCCCTGCTTGGCAGTTTTTTCTCCGCGATGCTTGAGCAGAGACACATTTCGACCAATTATTGGATTGGTGCATCAAACGATGTAGCCTAAATTCATGGAGGTCATTTTTTCTGAAATTCCAGCGAACAAATTACAGCTGTCTGGTCTGCCAATCCGGCTGTTGTCTTGAAATCGTCAAAAATAAGTGTTATAGCAGCTATTTTTTAGTTTCGGTACTGGGTTTGTTCCATCTTTTTTTTTGTTCCAACCAGCATAGCCTATTTTTCTTAGAAATGATGCCTGATAGCACATGTTCGCAACATGTTTAAGAGTAAAAGAAAATGTGTTCAAAGAGAGTTCTTCAGTGCTTCATGGCTGCATTCACATTCAGATGAGTTTCGTGGATGGATGGCTGGTCAAGGCTAGTGATGGTGGCTGGTGCAAATCATGTGGTACAAACCAGTGCTGGTTTGAGCCATACAGATTCAAAATGGAATCTGAACCCAACTGGCCATCACTTGGAAGTGGCGAGAACATGGGATTTTTCTAAATAATTGGTCGTTGCAAATGCATTGAGGAAATTTTTAAGTGAAAAGACGACATAAAAGACAAAAGGAGCATATGAAATAGGTAAAAGGCAAAAGTGATTGATTTGTGTGACCATATTGTGAATTACCTATTTCTTGTTATTGTGGCACTGCTTCTGAGAAGGGTCCAATTGTCGATGGGAATTTTTTACTTTGGCAGTAGTTTTCTGTGCTGAGTCAATGCAGGAGAACCCTAATTTTTCTAAGGAGGAACCCATTAGAAAAGAAAGCCCTATTTTTTCAAGGAGGAAGGTTATTTATGCACTGAAAGAAACAGAAATGCAGATGATGCATTAATCTCACTCTTCAAGCACCTAATAGCTAGCTCTAAAAGAAGCTTGCATTTTTATGAATAATAAAAAAGAAGACATATGGGAGGGTGAGTGGGTATTCTTTTTATTTCAATTACGAATATTGTATCCTTTTTCTTCAATTTGCCCTGATTTTAAAAAATGACGTGAGTGGGAACCCTGGTTCGGGCCTAAATGTGTTTTCATGAATTGCCAAACCTGGTCTAGTGCTGGTCAAAGTCCAGGTCTGTTAGCAGCACAGATTTGCAACCCCCGCTAATTATTCAATTCATTCTTGATTAATTTATGCTATTTTCTCTGAATCCTGATCCTTTCACAAACAAACCCCTAAGTTCGTTCTTGTGATTCCCAATCTGCTTGCTTTGTGTTTCTATTTGCAGATTTCTTTGAAGGCTGCCATGAAATATCCCGATAAGATACACAGCTTAGTTTTAATTGCCCCTGCGTTAAATTTTATCATGCATCGCTACCAACTTCTCTACTCAGCTTTGCGATCTGAGGTGGGTAGGTGAGTGCGATCGGTTTATTAATATTGAGTTTGATGCCTTTTTTGCTTCGTTGCTTGCTTAGCTCTCCTGTCGGAGATGGGTATTCTTATTATATTGGTGAAACTTGAATTTGCTTATTAAAAAGATTTGCGTGGCTGTTTGAAGTCTGTTTGGGTTAAAGGTTGGCAGGACCA
>JASGXE010003494.1:0-14486 GCA_030068105.1 Sinentomon sp. SZTP_YWyxl
CGAGCATGCTTGGTTTCCATCCAGCATTGCCGTCAGATGCGGTCAGCAATCATGACTGCTTGGCGTCACGCTCCCCAGAATCTTAATTAGTGGCCGATGTGATCGCCTAAAATTAATGATCATTAAGGGAACATCATCAAGAAGATAATGCATTTTAATTATGTTCCGAACATAATTTATTTTTAATGACGTTCAAAACGTTTCGTGGTTTTGCGGTCGCTTGAGCACTTTTGAACGTACAAAGGCGCAAATTCGACAAATCATGCTGCTGAAATGTTGCTGGCCATTCAAGGACACCAGATGCCAGAAAAGAAAAAGACGGAACAGCTTCGAATACCCACCAAAAATGAAAAACCTTTTTTTATATGGAATCTGAAAATTTTTTGGAGCGCCTGCGTATCGAATCCGGGTCCTGTTGGTCTGCAGTCGAATGATCTACCACTGAGCTACACCCCCAAACTAAAAATTCTGTTCTAAAAGAACGCTCATATTTCACAGTTGCTGTTTCGCAACGAAATTTTCCAGGAGAACGGCAAGTGTCATCCGCATTCGTCTTTAATGATGCTTGGCGAAAATGCAAATGTAAACGGGCCAAAATAAATGATCATCAATCGACCGCTTCGATTAATGAGCTTCCTTTTAATGATCATTCAGATGTAACGGACACAGCCATGTTTTAGGCGTTGTTTTTCCAGGTTCTTTTCAAACATTTATTCTGGCAAGAGATGGATGGCAATGAGAACCCAAAATGTCTAGATTTTTTTTTTTTTTTGGAATTTCCGCCTGGAAAGTCAGGGGAAATGGACAATGTCCGGCTGCAGACACCGGGATTCTGCTTTTGCCCTGGCGAAGATGTACTTTTTCCGTTTCTTTGGTCTAAACTTGTTAACATTTCTCCATCTTGTTTTCCAGTTTGTATTCAGGAAGAAGTTGAGCTCTCTGCAGTGGCTATCGTTGATCATTTTGACATTTGGATGCATCATAAAGGAGGCAAACTTCACAAATTCTGCACCATTCAAGAGTGCTTACGTTTCAGTATTTAGCATTTCTATTCTTTACATGTTTCTTCAGGTTGGTATTTTCAATTGATTTTAAACTTTCATGAATTCCTGTGCCTACGTGGGCATTTCGGTGTATCCAGAAGTACTGGAATTCGCCATTTGAATATTGCACTCAGTGCACTCACATACAACTGCCAGTTTGTTGAGATTCCTTCCTGGTTTGTGTCTTACACCTGACCGAAGTGGTAACAAGGCATTCAAATTGAATTGAAAGTCTTTGGCCTACCATGCTCTTGCACAGTGGAAATTTACATTTGGTCTGCAAGCATCTGGATTTGCTCAATTTGTTAGCAGTTTTCCATCCAGGACAGAACATTTGTTAGATCATTGCAACCTCGCAGCATTTCATGCCAGCTCTGTGAAGTTGTGAAACAGCTTATGTAGTTACCTTCTGACACATTTGATTTGCAACTACCGGATTGGTTTTTAAGCCATTTGCAATTTTTATTATTTTTTTATTTATTATTGACAATTAATTTGCCAAGACACAGTCCGGCGCAAATTAACAAGGACAAATACATTACCATCCTCGAAATACGGCTTGACAGCCTCGTCGTACAAATCAAAAAAAAAAGTCACAATGAAATTAAACCAAATTTGAAATCAATGCTCCTGCAACAATGAGACATCTAGAGGGCCATAGAGAATATTTCTTCTGAAGGTGTTTGAACTGATATTACTTCCATTTCCAAAGGTTCTTGCATCCAGGGAGTTCCACTCTCGCACTGTTCTAGCAACAAAGGAAAACTTCCCAACATCCTTACAGACAGGTCCACATCTCAATTTGAATGCGTGATCGTGTCTACCTAAATAACCAGGGGGTAACAAGCTTTCTTTAATACTTGACCAACCACCAATGTTGTTTAGTCCCTTAAAAAGACCCACCAACCTAGATGCCTTTCTATGCTTGGCCAAGGAGACCCAACCTAGAGCAGTCAACAAATTGGACACACTACGAGAAAATGAATAGCAACCAGTAACAAACCGTGCAGCCCGTCTTTGTACTCTCTCAAGTTTCTCAACCTCTACCAGGTGATAGGGATCCCAGGCAGCAGATGCATATTCCAGCAGAGAGCGAACAGCGTGCGCACTGATTTTCAGATTCCAGCCATTGCAGTGTTCACGTCAATGTTGCACTGCAGACGGGCGGGTGGAGAATTTTGGGGGGAGGGACTTTAACTCGAGATCGCTTTTTCCAGACAGATAGGCAATTCCAGTCTCCGACTCAGTAGGCTGCTCTTTCCACGATGGTCTCACTATGTGAGCCATATTCTATTAACGTGGAGAGAAAATCGCCTGGTAAGAGCAATCTTCTGTTATTTGAATGGAGAATGTGTTATATTTTTGCTCATGATGCTTCTGAGGTTTCAGTGTCTCAAAATGGACATTTTTTGTGATCCAATTTTTATTTCCCTTTAGGAGATTTTTTTGGTAAAGTCATTAAAAGTCAAGGGGGAAATTTGTTGCACGATTGCAAAGAAACATTTTTAGAAATTAGCCTTACCATGAGCTATGCAATTGCGTCCCCCTTGGCAGTTGTGTCCCCCTTGGCAATTGTCCTTGTTTAGGCAGACAATCGAACCTGACCTGACGTGACCGACTACCCGATCGAAAAGGCACAGCCATTGCTGGCGCCAAAGTGCGTGGGGACACAATTGCACGGCTGAGAGTGCATTACTATTTTCTGAAAATGTTTCCCTGCGATCGTGCAATTGTGTACCCCATATAAACAACCTCACCCGATTTTTTGTTGTGTTCTTTAATCATGCAGCCTTTGTTGTCTTTGCTCTTTGCAGCTGATGTGTTCAACATTTGCTGGCGTGTACAATGAATATCTGTTGAAGGATGTTGGTGGTGATCTCCCCGTCTTATTGCACAATGTGTTTCTCTACATAGACTCCATCGCATGCAGCATTGTTTTACTCCTCTACCAAGGAAACGCATCATTCGTTTTCAGTCGTGAAAACGTCGCGGCATTGGCCGAAATTGTGGTCGTTGCCACAATGATTAACAACGCTGCTGCCGGAATCGTTACCAGCCTTTTCCTCAAGAACCTCAACTCCGTCGTGAAGACATTTGCCAGTTCGTTGGAAATTTCTGCCACTGCCATTCTGAGTTGGATTATATTCCAGATTCCAATTAGTCTCAGTTGTGCACTGTCGATTGGTATTGTGTCGTTTGCGATCTACCTGTACTCCCAAAATCCAGTTGTGAACTTGTCGAAGAACGACCTTGACACGAAAATTGAAAATAACCATGATCATCAGGGCGATTCTGGGAAGGAGCGGTTGACTCGTCGTTCCAGCCTCACCAACAATGAAGCATCGCACATTTAACATGTCATGCCACCCACTGAGGACACCACAGCTCAAATTAAGATAGCAAATGCCAGCCATAAATTCCGATTGCCGTTCACGCGCAGCTTCGACTCAGTCGGCCGTATTCCTTGTTGGAACTCTCCCGCAGGTCCAACCCAATATCCAATTCAATTGATAGATTTGTGTAAAATTGTTCGGAAACTTGCTGAGGGCATTGTAATAGGCAGGCTGGTGGTGCTAGCATCACCTGCACGAGCCTGTCTATTATAGATTTATGTTGCGAAAATTCCATTTCCATGCACAGTGCTTATTCCTTTTCCATTGTTGCATTGAAATGCGCCCGCCTGTTGAATTGGCTATTGAGTTGAAACTGGGGGTGAGTTTTTGCAGTGGGGAATATGGCCATCTTATTAGCCAGATGGATTGAATGCATCCTTCCTTGGCAATGGTAGAAAAGGATGAGCGTGGCGATGTGAAGAAGAAGAAATTAAATTTTGCAACACAAATCTATCTGCTAAATTGGGGAGTGTACGGTCAGTGGCACGACTTTGCTGCTTTCCCTTTGTTTATTTATTTTCCTTCTCTTGAAAGCTGCATTTTGGTCAGACCTCTCGTTCTGTAACTTGTTTTCAAATTTTCCGCAAAAGGTGCTCTCTGCAATAGTGACTAGTTTTCGGAAAGTCGTTAACTTAGTACGTACAATTCACTGGAATTTCCCGTCAACTGTGCCATCGCTTCGGGCGCATCATCTTGCAAATTTTGTGTTACCAAGCATGCAGTACAGAAAATGTTAAACATCGAAAACAGCAGCATGTCTCTGCCTTGGCCCATGTGACTAGATAACATCCATCTGGGCTACAAGAATTCTCTTTTTTTGATTGAATCACGCTGGGTTTTTTGATGTAAGGCATTGGATCATTCTTGGTTCTGATTCTGCGGCTGCATTTCTTTGTGGGGTGTCTTCCTGCATAGTGTCATGCATGTTTTCAAAACACTTCTATCATACTCAACCTATTTTTTAAGGATTTTATCTTTTTTGAATACTCTTAAATTAATTGCAACACACCATACCAAAAACATTATTAGTGTTTTTAGCCAGTATTGATACCAGTTTTTAAATTACTTGCGCACATTTTATGTAGCTTTAACTAATTGCTTCTCAATATTCTGTTTGCTTTTTGCCTCTTTAACTCATGTTATTCCATTTTTGTTCTGCCATTGCTTCACTATTTTTTGTCAAATCAAACGTGAGCATGAACTTATCAAAATTTGAGATTTTCTTGACTTTGAAAGGCTGATTTCTCTTGAAATGAAATGCTCTCCAACAATGCAGCGAAATTGAGGGAGCTCGTACATGGATAATTCATTCACTCATGCTTTTTGGCGGCAAGGGATTCAGCTCCTGGGGGGTCTGGTCCCCCCAGAAGTTGATGAAACATTGGAGTTTATTTTGGAGCAAAATTGTGAGCTTCCATAACAGCGTACCAGAAGGATATTTTTGGAATGCCTGATGCAAGGATGCATTGAATATTTTCAGCAGTGTATTTAAAATTTAATTATCTCTGCAGCACACTGCTGAAAGTGTAACACTTCCTGCAGTGTGCTGCAGAGATAATTGTGTGCATCCCTGTGTCAGGCAGCAATGTGTTCAAATATCTCAAGAGAAAGTTCATATCATGTTGACACATGAAACAGTGTAGTTGAAAAGTTTTTGAAAGCAATAATGCCAATCCAAGAATTGAAAAGATTTTTTTTTTGTTTCTATGAGGGACACCAGACGCGACATCCTAAGAGATGAACCCAAACCCCACATTGGCCATATCTCACACCTAAATTGAGGCCTGTTATCCATTTCATTCAGGCTAAGTAATTAAGATACCAATGGACCCCCAGATGTCTCCTGTTTTTTCTGCATTGTTGGTATTTCATTAATCATTATCCATTTTAACCCAGTAATTTCGTTGGTGATCACTCACTTCGTTGTTAGCACGCTTTTGTGTTGTTGGGTTTAGGTTGAGATATTTTCGTTTCTGTTGTTTTGGCATGTTTGTCATGCTTTTTTGTTATCGATATTACGTAAAAAGTCTTTGAGATTATTGCCTTTTACACTCCCTGTTCACGTAACATTTTTCCTGTCGAATATGGACATTGTCCTTTGCATCGGGCTGGTTTAATCTATTGTGGGATCCACACTTGGCCCTTTGCATATTGCAACACAGAATACACTTTTGTTGTTGAGATTGAAGCAAAAATTAATTGGACCAACGTCGATCCCGGCTGTGGATCTTGAATTCAGTCGCTAGCGGCAAGGTACGAGGAGTGACTATGAACTATGAGATTGGAGCAAAAATTAATTGAGTCAAGCACATTCTCCAGTGTGCACTCCATGCCATTGTTCTTTGAACACAGGACAAATTCCAAAGCCCCGTCCAACCCATTGGCAATCGTTAAGTTCCTCAAGCTTTCATGCGTAATATGAAAGCAATGTGTTTTGCGGCACTTGGGGCATCATTAAGGAATTAATGGTACCCTGATAAAAATGAATGTTATGTTCAAAGAATAATGGCGAGCAGTTCCTTTATAATTATATTCTTTTAGCACATTTTGTTGATATGCGAGTGTCGATTTTTTTTTCTTTAATTGCCAGTTGCACACCCGGCTCTTTGCTGTGCTGCATCACATCATGTTGATGGGACTCGGGTCAAAAATTTCTTTCAAGTCAAGGGGTCAAAAATTTCTTTCAAGTAAAAATTCTTTGAATTTTTGAGATTTTCTTTTGAGTCAAATAATTATTTGAATTTTTGCGACAGCATGAACGCTCCGTTTCCTTTCATAAGTAACCCTTTGAGACTGTTTCAAAATTCTGGAAAAATGATCCAGATATCTTTGAATTGATATCAGGTTTTGCTCATTACTATTTTTTGCATCACGGTATTTTGTCACACGGTTCGTTGAAATTGTTGATCATACAGATGACAACACCACCGATATCAATCACACTTGTTAATTGTTGAAACTGAATTTTTGTTCGTTAGTGACCCATATTTTACCACCGCTTATGACTGTTGACTAGTCGGAAGTGCTTTGATAATCAAAATATTTTTGTATGGTTTTGTTTGCTACAACTCGATTTTATTTGTTTTCTAGAGATATCAAAGAAACAAGTGAAATATCAAATAAAGGACATAATCCAATTCTAGTGCATTATCTTAATAGTGTTCTTCTGAAGACTTAAAGCAGGAATGGTTAATGCGACGTAAAAATCTGATATTCGGAGTTAAGGGTGGCCCACCCTACTAAATGGTGAAAAAAATTAAAATTTCTCATTTTGTCATATGCTTTCCCTACTAATTCTGTGATGTTTTCTGAGCATTTTGGTCCAAAATGAGCAAAATCTGTTGAGAAATGGCTTCACAAGAGCAAATTTCAACATGCGATGCAAATTTGCACACTGCTTTTTCATCATTTCCCTAAAAAAAGACTGTTCGAAAACTCCGTTTTTCTTGCATTTTGATTTCCTATGCAAAAACAGACTCTCGAATAGCATATTTCTGTCATTTTAAGGGCTAGAAAGGTGAAAATTGGCAAGCTTATGTAAAAAAAGTATGCCGAGTTGCCTGACAGAGCCGGATTTCTTATTTTTTTCTTCACCCTTTCCCATCAAATAGCATCTCATTGTGCAATGGTTGTTTTTTTCGCGAGTCACATTTTTAAGAGAAAAACATGACCTTAGAGTGAAAATTTTAAAATTTGGGCTCTGTCAATCACTTTTTGAGCATTTTTTGGTCTAGAAACATATACCACTGTTGCAAAATTGGTTCTGGCCTTTCAGTTAGACTATCGCTAAGATCGCGCTAATGTTTTATCTTACTTGTTGGATATCTCGGGAACCGAGTGAAGTGCGGCATTGAAATTTTGCACAGACATTCCTTTCAAGAGGCTAATTATGCCCGAAAAATTTCGGCAAAATCGGTTTACAAACACCGAAGTTGGTCTGCTAATGTGCGCCCCCTTAAAAAGTTGCAAAAGAAAGTTGAAACGAAATAAGACTAAAAATTAATCGTAGTCGTCAGTCTGACTGCGCTTTTTTTTTCAGGTGGATGCGCCTGACTGTTAGGTTGACAGAGCAGACTTCCACCTGCAAAACAAGCCTGAGTCATACTGACTTGCTAAATGAATGTGAATATCAAATTCCCATTGTTTCTTTCTCAAAATCAAATTTGCGAGTGAAAGTATTATGTTTTATCGTTTTTATGCAATTTGCTGTCAGTACGCCAAAAGGACGAACATGATGTTTGGGTCATTTTTAAAGGGTGAAAATATTGAGGGGTTCGCCCGAGCAAACTACAGCTACAAATATAAGTCCTGGACAAAATTGTGTGAGAAAATCTGTGATTTGTCAAAAGGGCAAACCCCTTAATGTGTTCGCTCCTTTACAAAATACCCTTAAGGAGGGACCAAACCTTCGGAATGAGACAGAAGTTTGGCCAAAAAGCTACTTTTGTTTTTGTGGGTTTTTGTGCTTTAAATCTCCTGAATTCGACAGTGAAAACCAAATTTAATTATCTCATTCCGTTCTCAAGATGTTGCAATTAATGCGACAGTCCGTCGAACAATAATAATGCATTTCTCCATAGCAGTTTTTTGGCCCAACATTAAAACTCGTTTTTTCAGAACTGTCTTCACCCTTTGCGCATTGGGAAAATGCAAATTCTCAGCCAAATCAAGACCTAGAGACTTGTAGAACATTTTACCGCTTTTCATCGCGGTACAGTTAAAATTTTTTCATGGATGCCCAATTTGTGGGCAAAGTGCATTTGGCTGTTTCTAGCCAATTTTTTGGCCCGTTTAGCGAAGATTGGCACAAACTGGACTTTTCTATCCTTCTCGGAAGCTGAACATTTGCAAAGTCCTACCGCCTGATTACTCTCCTTCAATTCATCATTGCATGAGAACGGTATGTGATAGGGAGTTGAAATTTTGCACAGAAGTTACTATAATCGACCCCAAAGTGTACGTAAAATTTCATCCAAATCGGCTGGAAAGAAAAAAGTTCGCTCGCTGGGGTTTTGCCCCACCTTAAAATCCTGAGGCTTTATCCTGTTCGGTTCAGACAAATTGCATTCCTGCCATGACACCTTGAGATTTTGAAAAAATTCAAAAGCGGCACAATATGCAGCCTAAATTAGATGAGTTATTTTCTCCTCAACGGAATTTCTCCATTTTCTTTTTCTGTCACGGATGGGGATGACCCTTGACCTTGAAAGTCTTCTGGACTTGTTCATAGAATAAGTATACTATAAGAAGGGACACGGCGCGGCGCCTGCCCCACCCAGACTGTTTATTTTTCATTTCTTTGAGGAGGAGCGGGTCCGGCTCTGCTGGAGACTGCTCTGCCGCGGCGCCATTTTGAAACTGAGAAAACATCGCATGTGAACATGGGAAATCAATGGAAAACTGCGTTGAATTTTTACTGTAAAATTGGATCTATTGGATGGAATTTGACGATGTCGGGTGGATTTGATAGGGTTTGGTTCAAAGAACAGGACTAACAAACGGCATTTCAAATGTAAGCCGGGTATTACGAAAGAGATTCCAACAAAATTCAATCAAAAACCTCCAAAAAGAGGTCAGAACGCGAATGTGATAAAATTGGAATGCAGAGAAATGTTCGTAAAGATTGCACACCAGCACTTCATTTGATGCCTGCAACAAGGCCCACAGAAGAAGAAAAAAATTCCACAGTCTGCCTGCCACCAAGATGCTGCAGCGTGCAGCATGTTGAAAAACTTCAAAGTCGTCAAATTCTCCACTATCCGTCACATATGTTGCACTTTCGACATCGTCAAATTGCGGCAAAAACCCGATGTCGATTTCAACGTGAGGTTGGTTTCGCAGACAAAATTGAATATTTTACTCTAAAATTTTTACTCTTAAGAGCAACTTCAGGAGAAACAGCTGGTGGAATGGACAGGAGAAGTTGCAAGGAATTTCCATAGCGCTGACAAACCAAAAGAGTGACAGAGGAGAAAGAGTGACAAAAAAGTGACATAATTTTCAATTTTACGATAACAATTTCGATCACCGTTCAAAAAAGTTTAAAATTGGTTAAAAAGTCAGAATTTTCAAAACAGTGAAATTCATGGGTGTCTCGGGTTCATGAGTTGGAACAAAAGGCAACAACCGACAGGTCTGCCAATTTTATCACCCGAATGGAACCAAAAAGCGCTCCATTTCCGGCCAACCCCTCCAACCACTGCTCATCCGGCCGGTAGCGCCATGGTCACTGCAAGTGAAATGACTATTTGTTTGGAAAAATGGAAATGCACCTTTGCAAGCCAAAAAAGGCGGCGAAAACTCCATGACAATCAAAATCGGCAACAACCTCATCGCCTCGGCTGTTGTGGACGAAGTAACACAAAATTGTTTTCGCGAACTAGGCATGGGTTCATAAAAATGCCTTGCAATTTGAAAGAAATTACCCACCACGATGTCATCAATTTCAGCGAACGGCAGGCGTTTCTGGCATTCGGCAACTCCATCCACATTTCGAGTGCAACGCCCGACGACTTGACAACTTCGACAACAGCC
Organism: Sinentomon sp. SZTP_YWyxl; assembly: GCA_030068105.1. Taxonomy (NCBI): domain Eukaryota; kingdom Metazoa; phylum Arthropoda; class Protura; order Sinentomata; family Sinentomidae; genus Sinentomon; species Sinentomon sp. SZTP_YWyxl. The sequence goes on from JASGXE010003494.1 coordinate 9,971, forward strand.
CTTTTGTCCAGCAAATTTCACTGCCATCAGAGTGAAAGCCACTCGCGCTGCACAAAAAAGCTTTCCCGAAAACGACAAAATTAACAGCAACCACGGAATCGCAACAACAATTATTGAGAGTCAGCAAATGAGAGTCAGCTGCTTCAATAACAAATGAGAGTCAGCTGTTTCATGACAAACTGAATGAGACGCTAAATGACAAAGGCAGAACTCCAGAAACACCACCCAGTTTCAATTTCCAGCGGCAGCATCTCACGTTCAACCACATGGGCCGCAGACGGTCCAGCGATGTTTTTCTCATTTGCAAAATGGCGAAGCTGACGTAAGCAGTTTACGCTGCTCGAGAGCCGTGTCCTTTCTATTAGTATTTTTCTTCTATGACTTGTTTTGCTGGGATTTTTGTGAAAAAGTCTTTGAATTTCATGCCACTTTGGGCTTGCAGTGTGACTGTGATATCCAGGACCAACCCGATCGGGACAATTTGTGCCTGCCCTTGCATCGAAATCCTTGAGAATCTGAGTGCTTGGAGAAAGATGGTGGCACAAAAGCTTATGGTGACTGTGCACAATCATTCATTGAAGTTGCAGTTATTTTTCCGCCAGGGTTCTTCCAACAGTAAACTCCGAGTTTCATCACCTCCATCATTGTTTGCCCTTCTGCTCAAGCCTGAACGAATTTTCCCAAGTCTCAAGAAAGCATGCACGATTGCTGGAACTGTGCCTTGAAACAGACTGATAGTTGAGAAAAAAATCCCCCACATTTGCAAGGAAAATATCTGTAATAGCTTCAGTACACCATCAATATATCTGTCGTTCAAAGCTGATCTTTTCGTTCTGGAATGTGGGTCAACTTTGGAACCCCTTGCACCACTTGGAAATATCGAATTAGCAGTTACAAGCAAGGACCACTTATGAACCGTTTTTGGAATGGCCAGACTTTTTGGTTGCATATTCTTAGAGTTTTTGAATGATTAATGAAATCCTAGATCTGTTAGGAAACACCCTTGGTTTCCCTTCGCAGTTGTTCAAAATGGAACATTTTCGATCGTTTGTATTTGCAGTATCAAGTGGCTGATTCTGGTTTCCTCAGAATATAAGTCAGAAAGGGTTGAATTAATAAGCCATCGAAAATTTTCATAAATCTGATGTAGGGCAGGCCAAACACCAAGCCAACTTGCAAAATTAACTGACTGACCTTCGTATTTGGATGGCCAGTAAGAGTGCCTGTAGAAATTGAGGAGCCTCAGCTTATCCAATATTTTCCCCGTAAATGGAAAGACTTTTGTGTAAAAGATGTGCGGTGTAAAGAGAGAGAAATTCTTATAAACATGCAAATGTGAAACATTTGTAAAAAAAATGCCAAACGCTGGTTTCTTTGACTGGCCATTGGGAGTATTCTGACCAATAATTCAATGGATGTCTGGTAGCAGCAGACAGAAGAAAAAATTTGGTGGCAGAGTTTCGCGAATCATGTTGAAAAAAGAAGGTCCCTTGAAGATTCTCTTTCAAATCTTCGCTTTATTTGCTCACTGCAGCTACAATCTGGGGCTGCAAGGGTTTTTTTTTCAATCTGGTCCGAAAGGACCGGGTTTTCCTCCTACCTCCAGCACGGCGCCATTGCGACTGAACAACGCTGATTCCCAGCTTCGGCTGGTACAAATAAAAAATCAGGAATTCGATCTTCGAGTGTGTTGTTCTGCAATGCACCTTCCAGTTCTGAACTTAAATAACTGGAAAAAGGGTGCGCAGTGTTGCGTGCTATTTCGCATATCCCAGATATGGTTCAATGCTGTACTCGAACATTGTAAAATCAGTTTCGTATATCTTGTACAGTGAAAGGATGAGATCCTTTGACAGCTGGTTAAAGTACTTCTCTGCCAAGCCAGAGGATTCATGTCCCCTTGTCTTGTGCAACCACACAGGACTGGCAAGCACTGACAGGTTCGTAAGCGATGAAAGGTATTCCACATCTTCGTCGTATGTTTCAAACTTAACGATTACATTGTAGTTCTTTTGACAGAAGTAGCACGTGGATTGGAATGTCCTCCAATGCAAATCTGACGATGTTGTAACATTCGCTTCGTGGATGATGTATCTGAAAATGGTACAAAGTTCTACCTGTTACAGAAAGACTTGGGGTCAGCCGGACCGGAACAAATCTGCCATCCCCTAACAGATTTGATTCGATTATTTTTCCAGATTGGCATGCACATTTTCAAAACCAAATCAACACGTTGGGCAACACCCATACATGTGTGATGTGCAGTGACGAGAGAATTAATTGTACCACATATGGTGTCGTGTTTTGCAGATTTTTGGAGAAAGCTCAAAACCACACGCACGGCATCCACACGCGCATGCAAATTTCCGCGCATCAAAACCCATTTTTTGAGTCTGAAATCATTGTATTCTCGCAGTTTTCTCCACCTTGACTTGGTTCTCGCAGTTTTCAAAAGTCCAGCGCTCCACCACTGAACCACGGTCGCCTTCGGGAATTTCGGTTCTCCAGTCGCGCTTAAATGAAACAACTCGGATATTCAGGCAAAGAATGATGAACAATTTGGACGCCACTGTCGTGCCCCCGCTCCCACCTTCGTTTTTCTGTGAGTTTTGGCGCGGACCATTCTGAAAATGAACGCACTTTGTGCCACGTTTGCATAGCGTTTTTACTTTTTCATGCATTTGGAACCTGTGTATATTTTGTTTCCATCACTGTGTGCCTGCCATGCAGGACCATTTGGCCCAAACCATGCAAACAGAAAGTAACTTGCATTCCTGCTGTGCCAAGTACATGAACAGAATGCGCCTTTTGTGTTGCAAAAGCAAAAGTTACAGTAATTTGAAAAGCATTAGGACCACATGTTTCTGCTCGCCACCCAGAGCCTGTGCTCTGTTGAAAACTCACTGCAGTCAACAGCAACAATATTAAAGAAGTCGAACTTGCTCACTCATTGCTTACTGCTGCGAATGACAAATTCAAAGAAGAGGATGAGCTTGATAAAAAGGCAAACAGTCTACAGAAAAAGGTTGACAAACGAAAGGCAACAATGACAACGGGTTTTTTTGCTGAGGTTGGCAAAAAGAATAGCAAATCAGAGTAATAATAAATTAATAATGGCTGTCTCAACTGTTCCGCAGTTCATTATATTTGTTTTATTAACGTTTTAGTTTGTTTGTAATAAAATATTGATTATAGCAAATTCAATGCGTTTGCATAATTAATTTAATTTAGGGCCTATTGCTGTTCTCTCCATTGCACTAGTATCACATGTGAACAGTTGGCACTATTTCCAGTATTTTTCCCCATATTTTCGGGTTGCACAAGAATTTTCCTATATTTCTGGGCTGAGTGTAAATTTCTTTTTTTTTTTAACATTTTCCTTATGAAGAATTAAGTCAGAAGGAAACAATTTTCTTTGTGAAATGGTATAACTTCAAACTTGAAACTGGTTACTTTTAGGCTGGTTACTTTTAGGTTACTTTTTGGTTACTTTTTGGTTACTTTTGAAATCGCTAAAAGTTACTTTTGTTACTTTTTTTCTGCTCTGTACCTCGTACGAGCCCTGCTGCCGTGTCCGTTATTCAGTCTTTTTTGAAAAAAAACTGAAAACGGGCATTCTCACGAAGTGTCCCAATGCGAATGTCAGCACATCAATGCAACGCATCTTGTCCCCTGGCATTCTTGCACGTGAGTTGAAGTTGCATCACAGCAATTTCGAACTGTCAGACGAAAGCAGCGAAAAAGCCCCGGACGAAGTTGAAATTCCATCGAGAATTGAACAACTCTTGGAATTTCCTTCTGCAGCAACGTCAGAACCGCAGAAACCGAATGTGAAAAGTGGCAGTGCATCGCTGGTCGCTGAGGCTTTGTGTAGGATAATTCGAGACCGTCACTCGTGTGAATCTGGTGTTGTTTCTTGTCTGCGATGGTCAAACCTACTCGGTGAACTCGATGATCCATTTCCAAAGCAGAGGCGGTCTACTCTTTCCGAATCCAAACTTTTCCACTGCGGTGCTTGTGATCTCGAATTACATGGATTTAGCAATTCCTTTCGCACGAAAGAGGACAAGCATAAGTGAAACTTGTTTCAAAACCACCGGAGGTAGTTGAGGATATTATCGATCCCTTCCCCCCGAAAACGTGGATATCCGCAACTTTCACCGGTGGTTTTAAAAAAAGCATCGGAGATCTCTCCGGGTCTGAACTTGCACGTTCTTATCTCCTCTTGTCGCGCCTCTTCCGGGCAAAACTTGCATCAATTCTGTCCCTTCGAAATGCATTAGATGGCGCTGAATTGGACGGGTCTTCGGTCTTGTTTCAACCCCCGATCCCGTTTTGGTGGCCTTGGGTCACAAATGCCACAGAGCCAGCGGTTGCCCCACCACCCGAAATAAAATCCAATGTTCGACGCCAACCGTGTCACCTTGATTCTTTTTCAAGACTCTTGGGAAATCGTCCATTTCAAAACTTCCGAAACAGAGTGCTGTCAAAAGTTCACTTTTTTGATGTTTCGGCA
>JASGXE010003496.1:0-11233 GCA_030068105.1 Sinentomon sp. SZTP_YWyxl
TTAATTGGTTCCTCCAAACAAAAATTTTCAAAAGTTCTGCCTAACCCAATTTCCACCAGAAAGTTGATTATAATTAAGTCGTTGATCATGTTTAAATTTTGCTGGTGGAAGCAGGTTTCGTACTTAAGTACGTTTGTGAACATAATTAACTGATTATAATCAACTTCCTTGGTGGAAATGATTTTTCTTGAACACGATTAAGTTGATTATGATTAACTTCGTAATCAACTTAATTAAGTTAATAACTTAATTAAGTATGTTTGTTTCGTCATTAACTTTTAGTGCTCAAGCAGAAGGTGTCTTTTTGGCCTGCATTCTGGTCTGTTGCAGTTCCCCATTCCCCAGCATTCATTGTGAGCTGCAGCTCAGTTATCCAGTGAGATCAGCATATATTTCACGCCACTTGAAATCTTTGGCACATGACGACTGTGAAGGCAAGATCACCAAACTGGACCGAAGACGAAACTCGTCTTTTGTTGTGTGTGTGGGAAGACCACCTTGTAGATTTGCGGAAGGCACGTCGGAACAAAAGTGTTCTTGCAGATATGGAGCAGGAATTGGCCGAAATGGGTGTTAATGGTCGGTCCGCCGCGGACATACGACAGAAGTTGCATAACCTAACTCAAGATTACAGGTTGGTGTCCTCCATGATTCCAGGTTTCTTTGGTAAAAGGTTCACAATCTCATTATCAGTCGATAATCTCATAAATTGCATCCTGAATGGCAGAAATGGCTGGGCTGGGGCTGAGACTTGTTTGTGTTCAAGCCTAAACACAGGCTCAACAAGAAAATGTACCTAGGTAAAAATGTTTCACCGATAATTTCCTGAACTTTCGGAAATTTTGACAGTTTCTTTGTTGGCTCTATTTTGCTGTGAAATAGCCAAAATCTTCTCCAGATTGCCTGACAACGAATGTGTCCACTTTTCGCAAACACGTCAAACAAACTTCTTGAAGGGCCTGCTCCAAATTCATGAATGATCTTCATTCGGTGACGGGAATGTTTGGCAACTCTGCACTCCTGCTGATATGACTGGCTAGGTACGGAGGGTGTTCAATAAGTCCATACCCTGACCAATTTAGGCGTTTGCTTAGATATTGTACATAATTCCTTGTGGGGCTCTCTTGTTGCTTTGTGATCATTTCGACTCAATATAAGCAATTTTCTGTTCCGTTGTTTGCTGTCACTGTTTGACGTTTGGTGTATGGTCAGGATCGACGGAGAATGCTGAAAAGGAGTGTCCTGTGTCACCAGAACAACACGCCTGTGCCCAAGAGCAATGTTGCCATCACCGCCTTTCGCCGTGCCGGGTTCCAAATAGTGGACCACCCTCAATATTTAACGAATATGGCCCCAAGTAACTTTTTCCTGTTAAAAAACTTGAAAAACCATATTCATGAAATGGAACTCGCCGATCGCAATGACGTTACAGGCAGTAGATGCCTGGTTATAGGACCAGTCTCGGGAATTCTACTAGACTGGAATCAATGAATTCGAACATAGATGGAGCAAGTGTATTGCACTAGCAAGAGACTATTACTAAAGTAGGGCCAGGAAAACAATCACAGACTGCTGCCATCAACATCAGGGTACGGACTTATTGAACACCCTCCGTACGTATCAGTTTCACTTTTTGTTTTAAGTTTATTTCAATAGGTAGTCCTAGTTATTTCTGTATTTATTTATCTATAAAACCATAAACTTTTTGTTTTGTCAATTTTATGCCCCAAACCTATTTATTTATCCGAATGAAAATTTTTTAATTAATAATAATTTTAATTAATAATAATTTTTAATTAATCATTTTACGACTCAATTTTTCAAGTTTTTTGAATTTCTCGTTTGCCGAATAGTCCTCCTCACCATAAAATCTTCATTGTTCTTGGGCTGCAGTGATCATCAAAGCTGTGATGGAGAACAGCTGCTCAATTGGTTATGTTGACGAGTTACGTTTGGGATGATCCACTTACTACTTCGGCATGAGAATAACTGGTCAAGGCGGTGATGCCTCATCAGTGGAATTTCCTCTGAGGTCTCTACCTTAATAGAATAGCTTATTGCACTTCAACCAATATCTCATTGTATTGAAAGACATTTTTATAAGTGGGATTGGACTTCACGAAAAATCTTACCAGATAGGCAGCTTGGATAACATACAGTAGGTAGATGCCTGCTGTTGTATAGGGTGATCTAATAAAAAGTAGATACCTACCTACCTATAGTGAACTGGTTTTTATGACGATTTTGGTTCCAAAGTATTTTTAGCAGTCCCGCTTCTGCTGATATCCATGGATGCTATTTTGTCATTTTATGATAATTTCCAGAAGTTACCTGCGAACTGATCAGAATTTTCGGCCTTTTTGCAGCAGAATAATCTTAAGATCAAAAATAGCCTGAAAAACCAGTTCACTATTCATTGTATCACTCAGTAGGTAGAAGGTAAGTACTAAGTAGGCCTATAGGTAAGTGAAAAATAGGATAGAGGACGAGCCACCACAGACCCCTCCCCCGTTGTCTGATTTGTCATATTTTCTTATTTCCTTTTAATACAATTGACATATATTTGGGGCAATGACACAACAATTCTTGCCTTTACCATGTTGTTTTATTTCCAAACCCTGCAGGACCAACAAGCCCACGAGTGGCTCATCGCCTCGTGATGGCGAAATCTGGTTAAGACTACAGAAGATTCTTGGCAGTCTTCCAATCAATGATCCAGGCTTGGTTACACAGACACCTCAACCGGGATGTTCGCACAGCAGCCATACCGAAACGCTGCATGCAAAGCGACCCCCACTTCTGACTTTGACCCAGAGTCCTTGCAGTTCTTCGACGACATGGAAGGTAGTTTTTGGAAATGGGAACTAGTTCAGAGTTTTATAAAACAACACAGGTTTTCTTTATTTGCTTTACAATAATTGAGAAATTCAATGAACAGTCCATCAACTTAGTAAAAGCAGTTGTCCAGATGAGCTGGGCAGGGGTGCGTATGCGGGGATGCAGTAAGAAGATTCAGCAGTTGTAGACGAGCACCACGACAGGAAACATTGAAAACACAGGATCAGTGTTGCCAGCTGGGTTTGAGAAAAAAACAGCATCAGCTTTAAAAAAAGCGCAAAGCTAAAATTCCCAGAAAGATAGGAAGATTGGTAGTGCTTGTGCCATCACAAGTCAAAAGAAATGTTGTGCCAATCACAAGTAAAAAGAAACAATGTACCTACCTACAGTATTAAAAGTTTGTTATGAATATGGGTATTTCCCCATTTTTCATTCACGCAGCATTTTCATGGGTAACTACCTATGTGCACATGGCTCTGGTGCGCTACCACTAGAAATCCTCATAGCACTGAAAAAGCACCATAGACACAAGACTACCAAACCAACATTTTCGGCAATGTGGAATTGAAAAAAAAAGAAGAAAACAGGGTTGGCTTAAAATGTGTTTTCAAAAACGTTTCAAACGTTTAAAAACATGTATTTTTTTTTTAATACATTTTTTCAGTAGGTAGGTATGTTTTGTCATGTGTTTAAAACATGTTTTAAACAGTTTTAAACATTTTAAATAGGTACCTACTGCATAGACAAATTTTGCAATGTTTTCGTGACACTGATCTTTGCAAAAGGTAATAAAAATGGTTTTATTGACAATAATAAATGATAAACGTTGAAAATACTGATAACATGATGACCCATAGCATGCCTACCCACAGTTTTGCACAATAGTCATCAATCGTAGTCATCAATATCACCGAGTCCTTATTTTTGTATTCATACACAGTTTGCAATGAAGAGGTCCAGTCTGTTGGCGAGCCTGATAAATCCAGGCCCAGCAGTTCCGACAGCTCCAATTACTCAGTGCCGTCCTCTTCATCCGCCGAGCCACAAGACGCAGCAATCCGCGAGCCTGGAAAGAAGAGGAAAACAGAAACTAAACCTCCGGTTGACATGGCAGTGCTACTCCAGGAAATGAGAGAGCAGAGAGCGAGCAGCGAGAAAGCAGATGCACAGTTTCTGGCATTGCAGCAGAGGGCTCTGGATGCGCAGATAGACTTTGAGTCACAGAGTCTCAAACTACTCGGGCAGTTTCTGCAAAATCGCAATAATTAATTTTGTTATTTTTTCCCAGAACCACCATTAATTTGACTGTGGCAAGGAACTGATATGCATTGTGACAGGAGAAAGAGGTGTTGCTTTGTGCAGAATAAAGAGGCTTCAGAATGACCAGCATCGTTTCTTGTTTTCTCTCGCAGCTGCTCCGATGTTTATTTTTCTACCTTTGGTGGGGGCAAGAACCTGAACTGATGCAGTGCAGTCTTCCATCAACTCCGTTGGTATTCTTTTTTTGCTTGCTATCCAAATAACCTAGATCGTAGAGATGGTTCGAGAACCACACGAGCTCTACAGGCAAATATGAGAGGTGCCCAATAAATAATGAGAACTGTATAGAAATTTGCATTTGCAATGCATTTTTTCCAGCTTGGCATCGAAATTTGATTCATTTTAATGTGTTTGGTTGATTTTTAGAAAAATTCACTGCACATTTTCGAATAATTTATGGCCATTTTCAATAAGCATCAAGCTGGTGCAAAGGCAATCAATTTGCCAGGAGCACGGAATTGGCAAAAGAGTTGTTTCGCCACACCAAGACTGGGAGCACCAAACCCAAGTTCTGGTGCCAACAGCTCTTTTCCCAATTCCGTGTACCTGGCAAAATGACTGCCTTTGCACCTGCTTGGTGTTTATTTTGGAATGGCCACAAATTCAAAATTATGCAGTAGGCCTATTTTTTTCTAAAAATCAACCAAACATTAAAATCAATAAAATTTTGATGCCAAAGTGGAAAAATTCATTTCAAATGCAAATTTCTGTGCAGTTCTCGTCATTTATTGGGCACCCCTCGCACCTATTCTTGCTTTTTTGTCATCCAAATTGCCGACCTATTTTTAATTAAGAATCTAAAGACCACAGAGAAGGTTCTAGAAACACAAGAGCTCCACAGGGAAATGGCTATTGTTGTTTACGCTTGTTATCCAAATTGTCTTCCTACTTTGCAGAAAGAACTGAATGCTGGTAGAGAAAGTTCCAGAAACAAGCACTCTACAGGGAAATGGCTACCTATTCTTGCTTTTGCTTGCTATCCAAATTTATTGTTGAAATTGTTGATCTACCTACCGTACTTTTTAAAAAAAATGCTGGGTTCCAATGCCAGCTGCTAAAAGTGGCACGACCTCTCATCGCCGATGCGACAGAGCCCAAGGAGAAAGAACCTAATGATCGCAGAGAAGGTTCTAGTAGTAACAAAAGCGCTCTAAAGGAAAATTGGTAATGGCACATAACATCTGGGTGAAAGGTAACCCCCTGGAGCCCACTAACAAATCACTCACCTGCTGTTGCTTGTCTGGAAAAGTGGGCCGTCAGTGGCCTGCCGCCTCTCTTCCCTGCAATGTTCTGTGCACCAGAACCAATTCAGGTGGACCTTCCATGTGAATATTGCCGGGGATGACCCACGCCGGCAACACTTCCTCTCCTTCCTCCTCACAAAAGTTGTTCAAGATGCAACAAGCATGAATGACGGATGCAGCTCTCCCAATCCTGTTGTCCACACCTTTTAAAGGCACCTAAAGCGTGCCTTCAATCGGCCGAATGCATTTTCAATCACTCTTCTGGTACGTGCGTGTGCATAGTTTAGTGTTTTTCTTCATCGGTCAAGTCAGCAGAGGATGGAATGGCTTCATGAGGTGCGGTGAAAGTGGGAACGCAGAGTCACCCAGCAAAAACAGAGGCACCGAACAGCCTTCCAAAACAAGCTCAACTCTGGATGATCGACCTGGATTTGAGCCAGGTAGTCAGGATCCAGGAGTGAGTGGATCTGCCCAGAAATTTGAAGGGCCACTGAAATCCCGCAACTGGGGTGCTGCCACCCTCGCTCTGCCCCATGTTCTTGCCACATACCTGACACCCTTTCCGAACGTGGCCTTCCAAGTCTCCCTGGCCATGGTGGTTGTGGGAATGTTTTGATGCCAGGCGTAAACAGTCGATTGTACTAAGCAAACGCAAACACTTTTTTATTCTGAATTCCTGTTTCAAAATACTTGTTCGGAAATTAAAAAGACTGATTGAAACAAACATTCCTGGGTTTTATTCTCTTCAAATTCCAAAACCAATTTCTTTTGACAAAAAATAGCAAAAAATATTGTTACAAGCTTTTCTGACATTGATGATGGAGACACTGATCAGAACTTCAAGGACATGATGGGTGATGGCCGTCCGCCGACAAATTGATGATGCGTCCTTGCTGATACGTTTTTTGAATGAGTATTGCGAGTCTTTCACCATCACACTGAACACATCCAGACCTCCACGCAGGCATGGCTGAGAGGAAACAAGAAAAATATTTTTAAAAACTATTCTAACGTTATTGGATGATGGACATATTGATTAGAAGTTCAAGAACGCGGCGGGCATCGAAAATGGATATTTTTAACACGTCGCTTGCAATTATTACTGGAATGGGTTTCAAATGGGTGCTATATTAAATGTAGTTAATATGTTATTTTGTATACTTATTATTTTACCATGACACTGAACATATTCAGACCTCGATGAAGACATGGCTGAGAGGAAACAAGCAATAATAATACCCAGATGTGTTACCAATGGCGAGAATCTTTGCTCCGGACTATGACTGCAGGTGTTCTACAGAATCTGTCATCGAAGGATTGTCAGAAAATAGAAGACTGTAGTCTGGGAAAAGCAAACAGAGTGAGAAGGACAAGCTAAAGGTCTATTTGCTGAAGTTAAAGGTCAAAACAGGTCAAAGTGGTGGCAAAGGGCATATCTGACAGGCCTGTGCAACTTTTTCGGGTTTTTTGCTTTTTCCCCCATGCAGATATGCCCTCGGCCAAAACTTCAAATGCGTTTTTCTCGAAATCACAAAAGTGTTGGTTATGCCCTTATCCGGTCCACCCCTTCATATATTTGGGGCAATGACACAACAATTCTTGCCTTTACCATGTTGTTTTATTTCCAAACCCTGCAGGACCAACAAGCCCACGAGTGGCTCATCGCCTCGTGATGGCGAAATCTGGTTAAGACTACAGAAGATTCTTGGCAGTCTTCCAATCAATGATCCAGGCTTGGTTACACAGACACCTCAACCGGGATGTTCGCACAGCAGCCATACCGAAACGCTGCATGCAAAGCGACCCCCACTTCTGAACTTTGACCCAGAGTCCTTGCAGTTCTTCGACGACATGGAAGGTAGTTTTTGGAAATGGGAACTAGTTCAGAGTTTTATAAAACAACACAGGTTTTCTTTATTTGCTTTACAATAATTGAGAAATTCAATGAACAGTCCATCAACTTAGTAAAAGCAGTTGTCCAGATGAGCTGGGCAGGGGTGCGTATGCGGGGATGCAGTAAGAAGATTCAGCAGTTGTAGACGAGCACCACGACAGGAAACATTGTAAAACACAGGATCAGTGTTGCCAGCTGGGTTTGAGAAAAAAACAGCATCAGCTTTAAAAAAAGCGCAAAGCTAAAATTCCCAGAAAGATAGGAAGATTGGTAGTGCTTGTGCCAATCACAAGTCAAAAGAAATGTTGTGCCAATCACAAGTAAAAAGAAACAATGTACCTACCTACAGTATTAAAAGTTTGTTATGAATATGGGTATTTCCCCATTTTTCATTCACGCAGCATTTTCATGGGTAACTACCTATGTGCACATGGCTCTGGTGCGCTACCACTAGAAATCCTCATAGCACTGAAAAAGCACCATAGACACAAGACTACCAAACCAACATTTTCGGCAATGTGGAATTGAAAAAAAAAGAAGAAAACAGGGTTGGCTTAAAATGTGTTTCAAAAACGTTTCAAACGTTTAAAACATGTATTTTTGTTTAATACATTTTTTCAGTAGGTAGGTATGTTTTGTCATGTGTTTAAAACATGTTTTAAACAGTTTTAAACATTTTTAAATAGGTACCTACTGCATAGACAAATTTTGCAATGTTTTCGTGACACTGATCTTTGCAAAAGGTAATAAAAATGGTTTTATTGACAATAATAAATGATAAACGTTGAAAAATACTGATAACATGATGACCCATAGCATGCCTACCCACAGTTTTGCACAATAGTCATCAATCGTAGTCATCAATATCACCGAGTCCTTATTTTTGTATTCATACACAGTTTGCAATGAAGAGGTCCAGTCTGTTGGCGAGCCTGATAAATCCAGGCCCAGCAGTTCCGACAGCTCCAATTACTCAGTGCCGTCCTCTTCATCCGCCGAGCCACAAGACGCAGCAATCCGCGAGCCTGGAAAGAAGAGGAAAACAGAAACTAAACCTCCGGTTGACATGGCAGTGCTACTCCAGGAAATGAGAGAGCAGAGAGCGAGCAGCGAGAAAGCAGATGCACAGTTTCTGGCATTGCAGCAGAGGGCTCTGGATGCGCAGATAGACTTTGAGTCACAGAGTCTCAAACTACTCGGGCAGTTTCTGCAAAATCGCAATAATTAATTTTGTTATTTTTTCCCAGAACCACCATTAATTTGACTGTGGCAAGGAACTGATATGCATTGTGACAGGAGAAAGAGGTGTTGCTTTGTGCAGAATAAAGAGGCTTCAGAATGACCAGCATCGTTTCTTGTTTTCTCTCGCAGCTGCTCCGATGTTTATTTTTCTACCTTTGGTGGGGGCAAGAACCTGAACTGATGCAGTGCAGTCTTCCATCAACTCCGTTGGTATTCTTTTTTTGCTTGCTATCCAAATAACCTAGATCATAGAGATGGTTCGAGAACCACACGAGCTCTACAGGCAAATATGAGAGGTGCCCAATAAATAATGAGAACTGTATAGAAATTTGCATTTGCAATGCATTTTTCCAGCTTGGCATCGAAATTTGATTCATTTTAATGTGTTTGGTTGATTTTTAGAAAAATGCACTGCACATTTTCGAATAATTTATGGCCATTTTCAAATAAGCATCAAGCTGGTGCAAAGGCAATCAATTTGCCAGGAGCACGGAATTGGCAAAAGAGTTGTTTCGCCACACCAAGACTGGGAGCACCAAACCCAAGTTCTGGTGCCAACAGCTCTTTTCCCAATTCCGTGTACCTGGCAAAATGACTGCCTTTGCACCTGCTTGGTGTTTATTTTGGAAATGGCCACAAATTCAAAATTATGCAGTAGGCCTATTTTTTTCTAAAAATCAACCAAACATTAAAATCAATAAAATTTTGATGCCAAAGTGGAAAAATTCATTTCAAATGCAAATTTCTGTGCAGTTCTCGTCATTTATTGGGCACCCCTCGCACCTATTCTTGCTTTTTTGTCATCCAAATTGCCGACCTATTTTTAATTAAGAATCTAAAGACCACAGAGAAGGTTCTAGAAACACAAGAGCTCCACAGGGAAATGGCTGTTGTTGTTTACGCTTGTTATCCAAATTGTCTTCCTACTTTGCAGAAAGAACTGAATGCTGGTAGAGAAAGTTCCAGAAACAAGCACTCTACAGGGAAATGGCTACCTATTCTTGCTTTTGCTTGCTATCCAAATTTATTGTTGAAATTGTTGATCTACCTACCGTACTTTTTAAAAAAAATGCTGGGTTCCAATGCCAGCTGCTAAAAGTGGCACGACCTCTCATCGCCGATGCGACAGAGCCCAAGGAGAAAGAACCTAATGATCGCAGAGAAGGTTCTAGTAGTAACAAAAGCGCTCTAAAGGAAAATTGGTAATGGCACATAACATCTGGGTGAAAGGTAACCCCCTGGAGCCCACTAACAAATCACTCACCTGCTGTTGCTTGTCTGGAAAAGTGGGCCGTCAGTGCCTGCCGCACTCTCTTCCCTGCAATGTTCTGTGCACCAGGAACCAATTCAGGTGGACCTTCCATGTGAATATTGCCGGGGATGACCCACGCCGGCAACACTTCCTCTCCTTCCTCCTCACAAAAGTTGTTCAAGATGCAACAAGCATGAATGACGGATGCAGCTCTCCCAATCCTGTTGTCCACACCTTTTAAAAGGCACCTAAAGCGTGCCTTCAATCGGCCGAATGCATTTTCAATCACTCTTCTGGTACGTGCGTGTGCATAGTTGTAGTGTTTTTCTTCATCGGTCAAGTCAGCAGAGGATGGGAATGGCTTCATGAGGTGCGGTGAAAGTGGGAACGCAGAGTCACCCAGCAAAAACAGAGGCACCGAACAGCCTTCCAAAAACAAGCTCAACTCTGGATGATCGACCTGGATTTGAGCCAGGTAGTCAGGGATCCAGGAGTGAGTGTAGATATAGGCATCATTACAACGCCCGGGGGATCCGACATTAACATATGTAAACTTGTAGCGGGCATCACATACTGCCAATAATACCATGCTGTAGAAGCCCTTATAATTGTAGTAATCGACAGCATGGCATTTTGGAGGCTTCACTTCAATATGACACCCGTCGACAGCCCCCACACATTGAGGGAATCCCATAGCAGCGAAAGCTGCAGCTGCCTGGCCCAGCTGTGGTCCGGCAGGGAATTCAATGAGTTGCGGTCCAAGGACATGAACAACAGCGACACAGAATGAATGGACGATGCGACAAACGGTAGTATCCGACACACCAAACAATGTTGCCACAACACGCATTTCGGCATCGCTTGCCAGATAGTACACTGCTATGGCAACTCTTTTCACACAGGGAACACATTTTCTATAGTTTGTGTCTCTTTTGGCCACCCGCGGCCCTACAGAATCCACTAAGCGTTGAAATGTTGCACGCGACATCCGGAAATGATCCTTCCACGTTTTGGCCGTCCATGCTGGTACAATTGTGTCCCACCATTCGCCCGATCGGAGCTGCATCCATGTAGTCCTCGGTTTCTTACTTTGAAGCCACAAACAACACAAAGTCGAAAACGACTGATGCCAATGATTCCTAAATTTCTGACTGCGATGCCTTGCAAGCAATAGGGCAGAATGGAAGCGCCTCATTTTTGAGGCATGATTCCATGCAAGTACCTGCCAAGCCAAAAAGGCATGGTCCAAACCATTTTCCTCCAAGTGGTCCATGAAGCAGCGAAAAGCCAGTTAACCGGTGGAAGCAGGTCAAAACGTCTTCTTAATCATCATCAACTATTGGCAAAAAGTTAAACACGATCAGAGATGAAAGTGGTGGAAGCAGCCAAAAATTAAACATAATCACCAAACGTCATTAAGCTAATCATAATTAAGCTAATTAT
>JASGXE010003501.1:0-11031 GCA_030068105.1 Sinentomon sp. SZTP_YWyxl
AAGGTTATTTTTCTTCACATTGTCACACGACATTTTTCTGTGATTCGGGAAGGGCTGAAATTTGCTGGAATTGTTGCAAACAATGGAGTGCTTACGAGTTTTATTGCCTATCACGGCAGCACGAACTCATACCCTCAATTGTATCTTTGCGATTTCATCACTGCCAGCATGGCTGTATCGCAGTGTTCAGTTCCACAATGCGTATCAGTTTTCCTTGAAGAGGTTCGAAAGCCATTGTAACCATTTAGAATTTCATCGAATCGACAAGACGTGTAAAATAAGAAGTGGAAGAACTGCGCTCCATTTAACATGGAGTCAAATGGGAGCAGAAATGAGACCGAAATGTGTACTGCTGGATTGCGGCGTATCAAGGCGGAGTGCACTGCGAAAGACATGCGAGTGAATGGCGGACCGCGGTGCGATACCCATCTCCTGAACAAAGCGACGGTTTTTGATGCGGCTTGAACGGAAAAAATTGCACAAACTTTGAAAATACCTGACAGGGACCCGGAATTTTATAACACTGAAATTTGAGCACTTTTGTTACTCAAATGGTTTAAGAGTTTTACCCGACGAAAGGTTGGGATCATTATACATGTGTGGAAGCGCTCATTTTTCAGCTTTGCACCACAGCAAGCCGCATCAAAAACCGCCGCTTTGCTCAGGAGAAATTTAACTTTCGGTGGGCATAGCACCGCGGTCCGCCATTCACTCGCATGTCTTTCGTAGCGCACTCCGCCTTGATACGCGGCAACACCGCAATGCACTTTTTGTGCCACGAAAATCCCGGAGTTCGCTCACTTGTTCTTTTACACACCTTGGAATCGAGTTCAATGGACAGGCTTTCCTCCAGGCCGTGTCGATTTGTTTATTTTTGACAGGCTTCTCAAATTTCATGTTTTATCTCAAATGTACTTGTATTCTATCGAGGGATTCCTCGCCAGACGAATTTGGAGAGTGTGTTACGTTTTCATTGGGCCATCTCTCATCACAATCTATAAATCACGTGACGGTATCCGAAAAGCAATGTGGATACAGATCACACATCACGAAACGCTCACAGTCGTATTTCAGTTCGAAGTTTTGGCGCTAAACTGTGCTTACAGAAGAGATTTGCGTTAAACCTTTTTTGTACAAAAAGTTTTACAATTTCGAGCAAAGAAAGCCGCCATAAAGACTAAAATATCAGGCGTATAGTTTTTTATGTGACACCCTTAAAAAGCAGGTTTTGTCTTTTGTCGGCGGTGGGCGAAACAGCTTCCAAACACGAGGGTGGAGAGGAATTCGTTGAGCAAATATGCAGCGCCACAAACCATGAGCTGGAATCTGGACGAGCAAAAGGATTGCACACAAAGCTTAACTAGCAACAAGATTTCCTAATCATCCAAGAATCGATGTGTCGTAAAATAGGTTCCATACTACAGGTATAACATAGGTTCCATAGCTGGCCGGATGAAATGTCAAATTATGAAGTTTTGGCCGATTTTCGATTTTATGCTTTCTCTCGGTAATGCGAGTTTGCAGCTAAAGGCGACATTCACACGGTCGTCACTGTGTGATGTGCGGAGTAAATTGGCAATGGGCGTTCTCTCTTCGTTCAAGGCTGAGGACATCTTCGTTCAGCTGGTCAGATACAGCTGCATTACCGCCCAAAAGGTGAAACTGGTGTTCAGCAATATGGTAGTGTAAAGAAAATGCAATCGTCGGATGAAAATGTAATGTTCTGTAAGGTTCCAATGCTGGCAGATCACCATTCCTCTACCGTTCGTTTACATTAGTCTAACACCTCGATCCCCAAATGTAGCTCCAGCACGCAGGCGCTCTCCTCAGCTTGAACGTACTTAACGAAGCGGCAAATATCAGAGTTAGAGGTGTG
The DNA here is from genome assembly GCA_030068105.1 of Sinentomon sp. SZTP_YWyxl. Classification (NCBI taxonomy): domain Eukaryota; kingdom Metazoa; phylum Arthropoda; class Protura; order Sinentomata; family Sinentomidae; genus Sinentomon; species Sinentomon sp. SZTP_YWyxl. The sequence continues at coordinate 1,877 of JASGXE010003501.1, forward strand.
ACGGTGATAAATGATAACGGCCCTTCGCCATATCGGATCACTTTCGTAGAGCTCAAAAAGCTCCCAAATATTTAGACGATTTCGCCTCCTTGTATACAGATGAATACCATTTTCTTCATGCGCGAGAGAAATATCACCGCAATTGATACTGCTATTCAGATTAGTCTTCAATAATTGTAAAATGCATAAATCCAGGTGGATCCAATGATTTCTACAAGCACTGATCATCTTTTTGTAACAAAGTTTATGATTGTGTTGATGCAGGCTTCTGAGAATGTAATGGTATTCGATCTCGATTTCCGTTGAGTATGGCGCAATGCAGTAAAGAGATTAACTGTATGCTTGGGATCCGGAGTTTCCTCCTTACCTGTGAGCAGTGCTTCTTGAAACTACACATTTTTACATTCAATGCTATTTAGCAGAACTTGCAAGTCATCAAATTGTTCACTCATGAATTGCATATAGAAAAGCAGACGCTCTCCTTTTCGTGGCGATGAGAGGTTATAAACTCGAAAGCGTTTTGAAGATCCGCGACACTTTGCCACAAGACAAAAAGGCAACCACTCACATGTTTGCTATTATTTTTATAACCAGAGGAAGATAGCAGTGACGTTAATCCAAAGGATCAAGAAGTTCCGAGCAATCCAGCTTTAGACACCTCGTATCTCACAGGTTAGCTTCGAACTACCTGCTAGAGCAGTCACAGAAGCAAAAATGAACCCGCTTAAAAACAAGTGCACGTGCACATTATTGCCACAAATGGAGAATGTGTCTGTGAATCGTGTCATCTACATTGTTGATTTGTTGGCACAATGTTTATATGTGACAGTATTTGTCACAAGAACATTGGTTATGCTCCCACAAACAAACAATGCATGTCCGCATTGTGTACATTGTGTTTTTGCAACTGATTGTTATTTTTATCGTGCAATAATAACTCTATTCTATTGTCATCTTCGCGTTTTCGCTGAACATCTCAGATGAGAAACCTCGGGCAGACTATACCCTTATAGCAGCACGATTACAATTTAGTTTCATGTCACATATCACCCACTCATCTTGAAATCCTCTTGACATTCTAGCCTGAAATTGCTTCCTTGTTCATGAAAGCGACTGAGTCTTAATTTGACACCACAATAAGAATTCGGCTTAACAAGCATCTTTACGGAAGGATGAATAATTTCGTCGAAAGACACTTGACGTTAAAAATTGGTTTCTGCTCCTGGACGAGTAGTTAGAAAGATGTCGCATCCACGCAAGATGTCACATTCGACCAGTCAACGTGTGCGTCATCAAAATGACTGGAAGAAAAAGATTTGATGTCACGGACGCCGTAACCGAACACGATGGAGACAGAATATGTTTAGCAGCCAATGTTCACGCTTAACATTTTGTCACCATGGTAGGTTTTTCAACACAGCCGATCAGACATATCTTTAGAATACACAATTTGGGCGCTTTTGATAAGCTTATTTCGAGTAATCAGGCAAGCGCCTGAACGAACTTAGCAGGCGTAAAAGGTTATAGGAGAAAAAGGAAACTTTGACACAATGACCAACTTAGGGACATTTACATTCTTTTTGGTTCAAAGAAACCAACACAGACTTCGCAGAATCCTGCTTGTCCCCTCGGGATAGAAAAACCCGACGTTGGAGCAATTATGCGGTTTAAATTGCTTTGAAATAGAAAGAATAAAAAGTGTATCAAGAGAATTTAACGTTCGGCTGGAGGTCACACACTGTCTTTCGAATGCCATGGCTTCGTGTTCCAGAGTGAGTTAGAACAATGCCTTTTGCCCTGCATCGCGATCTGGCTTTCCGGGATTAGTACAACGTTCCCGAAGCGAATTTTATGTGTCAAACTGTATTCGGTGAGCGACTTAACAATGATTCATTTACTCGAGTCAGCATAATGTTCAGCAAGTATAAATCTGAACTTCTGGGCGCAGAAAACCTGCCCGTGCATCGCCTTGCGCGAACTATTCACAGTTTCACTGACAATATCCCGATTGGCTGTTGGATAAGTGTAATGTAGGTAACATCTGCCCATGCAGCCAAGTGGTCCAATTTGTTTTTTTACCCTGCTCACCGCATTGTAAACAAGATTGTTCAAAGCTGTAGCTTAACGTACATGTTTTACTTTCTTGATGCGAAAAAGTGATTAGAGTAGGCACATAATTTGGCAATTTGGCATTTAAACGCAATTTCTTCCATGTGAGACATGCAACGATCTTGGATGCAAAAAGTGCGTTATCTATTCGAACATTGTGTTGCAGCTAGCATCTTAATTAGCATCTCCTCTCAGAAACAGAAAGTGTGTTTGTGGTGCATCAGACCGATTTTGCAAACGTCCCACTCGTATTTCAATACTATTGAAAACTCAAACTCCAAAAGGAACACCAAAGATTTAAGAAGCGCAGCATGTTTGCGATGATTTAAACTGGACACAAAAATATACCGGCTAAACTTTTTGGACAGCATCCATGATGTAATCATTATTCTTTTAGAAATTCAGCGGGTAACTGGAGTTTCATCAAATTCATGCGTTAACAAAAATAACAGCTCTTCGTGGGTTTTCCAAAACGCACGAGAATGCCGGTATTCTGGTTTTAAATACTTCGCCCCTATTGCGTATCTGGCGAATTACTGCACATCTCATGTCCATATCCGTCATCTCCATAATCATAACTAAAACGCCACTGAGGTCTTATCGTTTTTCCTTTCTTGCAAATCTTCTTGACTAGAAATTATAACCGAATTGGCAAACTACAAGTTAGAATGGAGACGACAGGTAAACCGCCAGAAGACTTCGATCAAGGTTCTGGGCCGAAGCAAGTCAGGTATTCATAAACTTATCGTTACAACAGCAACCGTTTCATTGTTTAACCTCTTAACATTTCAGAGTTTTTTCTCATTAAAATTCGTGAAAATGATCCGCATGCATGACTGAATAAGATAAGGAAGTCTAGTAGATTGAAACAAGGTCACGAAATAAAACTTACATAGATCCTTCAACATGTTAGAGCACGCGTATTTTACACACCTACCGAAATCGCAGGATGCACTGACGCCATTGCAACAAAAACCTCATTTCATAAACTACTAAAGAAAATTTTTATAGCTATCACAACCGGACATAACCGTTGCTTGACATGCTCTTGGTTTCCGCCTTCCGCCTGGTGTCAGCCGCAAACATGTAAAAAGTGTCCCAGCCACAAAGATCTAAAAAACTTCGGTCACCCAATGCTGGAATCGATCCCCTTGCACCGTATTCGTGGTGCAGTGCCTTGACAACTACTCCACCGATGCATCTGCCGAAATTAGCTTTCGAGTGTGCCTTTGATAAAATGTGCTTGAAGAGCGTCTTCTCAAAAAATGATGTCAGTGCAACTTGCGATTTTGGCAGGTTCGAAAATAAGCTTATCGCAGCATCGTCAGCAGCACAACTGAACCGCAGACTGCTACCTAACAGGGGCGCATGATGAGTACGACCTTTTTGTGAAAAATGAATGCCTAGTGATGTTCAACTGCACACTGTCTTTATTATTCCTGGTTGGGCTGCAATGCAGGATGAGGATATAACATTCTTTGAGTGGCCTATTCTTCCAATGTCTCTCGGATGCAAGACGCTCGAATCTCCCAGTTTGACTTGTGAACGGCGGTGCGGACGTGGTGCGGACGCACTGTGGGAATACCGGTGAAGAGCACCTATCAGGATAGTTGAAATGTTGAATCATGTAGCTAAATGTGTTCATGGTCTCTCAAATGCATCGCTGGCAGCAGGATTATCGAATTTGGTTAATCCCGCTGGAATTTAGCTGCCGATCCCATGTTTTGTGTTTTTTACTTAATTAAAAGGCAAGACAATTTGCGCTCAGGAAGAGGGAGAGTCTGAATGTTCGTCTCTCAAGGATTTTGCTCAGTGTGTTGCCACCTAGCCGTACGAGGTTTCTGATGCCGTTTGGTTTAGCAGCGCGTGTATGTACTCCTCAGGTGTTTAACCGTTCTTCAACATAGCATTTGAAATCTGTTTACATTCGTGAGCGCGGTTAACAGGACTACACAGGTTGTCAGCACGGCGCCGGAGCATTCGGCACGTCGTCAGCTCCTGCTCAACATGGTGACGGGATCTTTTGTGCACTAAGAAAAAGTTTTTAAGAGAACAGTTTGAATCGAAAGAAGGCATTATTTTAAAAGCTGTGTAAAAGACAACTTCATGCAAATAATATCTGTGTAATAGACACCATGTAAAGAAAGTTGTTTAATACACATTATGCAAATTAAAGCTGTGCAATATAGGCAACAGCTTACAATTAAAAGTTTTGCAAATGACATCATGTAAATAAAAGATCTGAAATAGACTTCTACTTAATGAAGACAGTTCAAAAGACATCATGTACAAAAGCTATGTTCTAGACGACATCATGTAAATAAAAACTGTTTTTGACAACTTCATGCAAAACAAGCCTGTGTACGCATATAGACTACAGCATGCAAACAAACGCTGTGAAAAAATCATGTAAATAAAAGCTGTGTAGTTTAAACATCGTACATTTGAAAGCTGTGTCATTGGCACCACCATGCAGGGAAGGAAAAGCTGTATAATATACAACATCATGTAAATAAAAGTTGTGAACTTAAAACATCCCAAGCCTCCACATTGTTTCACGTTCAAGACCACCAAGGATGCAACTCATTTCCTTTATCAGAGCCGAAGTGGGTATTCTAGTTCGTAAACGTTGATATAAATAATTTATTGCTATTGACTGAACGTGTGAATGTCAATACTCCGTGGTAACAGAGCTATACCGCAGAAAACAATCTGGAGTTTGTTACAGCTACACGTGCTGCGAAATAGTGTACGAACTCTCAGTTTTACCAATTGTGTTTAACCAATTTGCTTCGAGCATCATTCCATTTCATTTATGGAACTTACCAAAGCCATCATGATGACTATCGTACTTCTTCTTTCAGACACGGAGACGGGTAAAATGAAAACCGTAGCCGGCATCTTTCACAGGATTAGATCGCTGCTCAAGACCATTACTGTAAACAGTGATGACGGTTTGCACATGTTTAGTTTTTTTCCTGAAAGATCTCTGAACACGCTTTTATTCATATCTTTTTTTGTTCCAAACCGCAACAAGTTGTCTAATTTTCAAACTTACCAATGATAATCATCACGAACCATGATCCGCTGAATGAGCACTAAATAAGAATTCGCTTGGACACCTGCAGAATATTGGAACAGATTTCCGCTTTTTATCTCTGCGTTTGTTTCCCTTTCCGACGCAGATTCATTTTGCCACATAAAAATTCCCACCGGAACATTCTGGCACAGGATAGGAAACATAGAAAGTGAGATAATTAACACGAATTCAGTGGTCTCTGTAAAGAAATACTTTCTCTCGCTTTAAGGATACTTTTTATGACATAGACACGGGTATGATTTTAAAGATATAACCATTCGTACTCTCATTCGCAAAAACGTTCCATTTTTGTGAGAAATTACTTTGGTACACTGTAAAATTCTGACGGAAAAACATGGTTGAAGCAACAGTAAAAATTTACTGTTGAGCCACCGCAATTACACGATTACCTTTGAGTCAACAGTAAAAATCGTTTCAATCTTACTCGCATGTAAATTCTCGGTGATCAAGAGCAAATTTTTCTCATATGATTGTAAATTTTGCTGCTGAGTCAACGTGATTTCCAAATTGCTGTTGATCAACAGTAAAAGTTTTTCCTAAATTTTTTCCCTGGTGATGGCCCAGCGAAACGCGAAATAAATTCGGTTTTTTATGAAAATTCAAAATCATTTTTACTGTTGCTCGCCAGCAAAAAGACTGGCGCGTCTACTGCATAACGGTTTACAAATATGTATGCAGAATACAAAAGTCAGACAACAGAAAAATTGCTGTCAGGCAGCAGTAATTTTAAAGATCTGGGTAGATTATTATTTTACGATGAGGCGAGTTTAAAGCCTGATGATGGGTCGGAAAAACCCAGAAATAATTTCGGTTACTTTCATGAAAATCCAAATTCACATTTACTGTCGATCGCCAGTAAAAAGACCGGTGCACCCACTGCATACCGGATTACAAATTTGCATGCAGTAAATGCGAAAGCCGGACAACAGCAAAATTAATGTTCAGTGACAGTAATTTTAAAAATCTGGGTGGATTGTAATTTTACTGTGATACGCGTATAAAAAAAGCGGAGCATAATTCCCAATATTCAAGTTGTTCTTCCAAACTTTTTCTTTCAACAGGATTAAAAAATCTCCACGCTTTGTCCTGTATATTTGGGAATGAGCAACCATGCATTTTCTGTTTCACAACAGTAAAAACAGTTTGTCCGCATCACAAAAGATTGTTGCTTGAGATGGTAGATGGCAGGCATTTCAGTGTCGAAAAATGACCCCTGGTCGTCATGCAATATGAGTGCCGTTTGGTATCGTGTGACCGCACTTTGCAGGAGCATGGACGAAAGTCCTTTTTTAATTTGCTGTCAACTGAGGCAATTTTAGGAATCTGCAGAGCACATAAGTTTGCGCAGTGTTTCACACAATTAAAAGGCGATATTGCACCAAATGGCAGAGTAAATTTTCCCAGTGCTGTTGTGGCCTGTTCGCCGGAAGTTCACAAGGTATTCGCTATATCCGGACTGAGAAACTGCTCCAGCACCCACACGTCGCTGCAGGGCATTCGATCTGCAGCCGCCATTGAAGGCCAGTTTCCGAATCATATGACACGCAAAAGTTAGGAAGAAATCCTGATCTTTTGAATGAAATTTTGAAGTTGGGTAAATGTTATACGGGTTGGCTTGAGTCTGTCAGTAATTATTTTGTAAAATCTGAAAAAATCATTGCCTTGAGACGTGTCAAGTTCAAACAAAACGTGAAGTATGAAACCCCGCCAAAATTCACCTAAAATATGGAACCCCCCTCAAATTTCAATGAGAAATATGGAATCCCTCAAAATTCATCGTCAAAGATGGAACCCTTCTCAGAATTCAACGTGAAATTGGGAGTCACCTTCAAAATTCAAAGTGAAATACCGGCAATGTTATTCCACATTTCGCATGCGCCGCAAAACACATTAGACACATGAAGGAATGCATTTAACGGCGCTTACTAGATGGGGAATAACATTGCCCCGTGCTTCAAAAGTCTGACAAAAATCTCCAATGGCCCGCCTATTTTGAATGCCTGAGTTGGCGTTGGCTACTGGTTGTTCCATTTGAAGAGACAGGGTGTCCCGCAAATAAACCACCGAAATTTCAGAATAGATTCCCCAGGACCACACAAATCGAACTTAATCAGTGGAAAAAATTGATCGGACCCCCCATTTCTGAGTTATTCCCCCCAAAATCCCCCAAAATGGACCCTTTTGGGTATTCATGGGGGAGGTAAGATTTCATCGTAGAACTGTCAAATTTTCAGGACAGGTTCTATGAAACGAGTAAAACAAAAAATGTTGTGACGAAAAACCGTCCGAGCCACCAATTCCACGCAGCGGCCCCCAAAAATCCAAAAAAGCCCAATTTGGGGTTGTTTTGGGGAAACTGAAATATGGAGATTGGGGGTCGTCACATAAAAGCCATTTTTCGAAGGCAGATTCCCAAAGGTACACGAAACAAAACTGTTCAGTGGAAATAAGTCCTGCGACTCTCCGTTTCCATGCAGTAACCACTCAAAAATCGCAAATTGAGAATTTGTCTTCGAAACACGGCTTTTATGCTGTGACCCCAATCTCCATATTTCAGTTTCCCAAAAACAACCCCAAATTGGGCTGTTTTGGATTTTTTGGAGGGCACTGCGTGGAATTGGTGGCTCAGACGATTTTTCGTCAATGAACATTTTTTGTTTTCCTCGTTTCACGGAACCTATCCTGAGAATTTGACAGTTCTACGGTGAAATCTTACCTGCCCCATGAATACCCCAAAAGGGTCCATTTTGGGGGGTTTTGGAGGGGGGATAACTCAGTAATGGGGGGTCGGATCACTTTTTTCCACTGATTAAGTTGGATTTATACGGTCCAGGGGAATCTGTTCCGATATTCAGGTGGGTTGATTTACGGGACACCCTTTATGTATAAACTGTGAATCTTTCCCAATTTCCCATTCAGATGTGCAGAAAACCTCGATTTCTATGCTTTTCGACAGGTTTTTGAATGTTTGCAGGAATTCTGGTTTCTTTTCAGAGCATGATGGATGCATTTCTTTTATTTAAAATTTTTATCGAACACTCGGATACATTTTCACACTGAAAACGTTGACAATTGAAAAATGGTTCAAAACAAAGGATGAAGAAAATGAATTTGCTCACGAAAGGCCCGTTAAGATCAATTTTGAATTTGTTTGTCCACTTTTCCATCACAGTTCAATGAACGTCATCTGATGGGTGCCAATTGTGTCAGCAAAAGGAAGCAAAATTGCGATGTACCATGAAAATGGAATTTAATAATTGGCCAATAGTCAATTGGACTAATTGGAGTCCTGTGCATGATCAAACGAATCATTTCCGTTTCAAATTCCCACCATTATGTCACAAATGACTGCAAGAGGGCTGCTGCTATCATTGATGAACTTGAAACCAACCAAACACAACCTTGACTCGCGGGTGATGGGAAATCGCAGAAGGAGCGAAATACGAGCGAAATCGTAAATCGCGTCACGCCACAAAGGTGGTAAAGTGGTATTGTTCTCCCCTCCCTCCTGGATTCCAAAGATCATCCCAATTTTCTTTGTGAATGCTGACGACTGCAGGAGGTTTTCGTACAGCTTCACTTGGTCCAGGGGCTTCAGAACGCAGGCATGTTCGAGGATCAAGCAGACCCCATCAGTGTGACCAGATCTAGGGAATTTCCCTAGATCTAGGGGATTTGAGAGGTGAAAATGACTGCTAGGGGAAAATCTAGGGAATTCGAATATCTGGGGGGAAAGCTGGGGGAAATAAAAGTTCCTGGGGATATTTGGGGGAAATTTTGTTTTTCTCATATTTTGTGTTTGTGAAGTTGACTTTGTGCAAGGATTGTTTCAAGTTGTGTTTGTTTCATCTTTTGTTCGCCTTTGATGACCTTTTTGATGGTGATGGGGCTGGGCTTTGGTTCGTTTCTTGTCCTTGCGGGTCCCACCACGACGGCGGAGTAAAAT
>JASGXE010003508.1:0-15965 GCA_030068105.1 Sinentomon sp. SZTP_YWyxl
ATTGCTTGGCTAGAGCAAACATTTTGGCAAGCAGACCGAGAAAGTTTCAGAAGCAATTCCAACAACGGGAGGAGTAGCAAACGAACCAGCAGGAATAACAAGATCAGTTTTTGCAAGCCCAGAAATGTGATTTGGAGGTAATTTACTGGTAAGAATGTTCAGATCTGGGCAAAAAGAAGCCAAATTTATCCCGGCCACAGAGGGCTGGTGCAAGAATTCACCCAGTTTTTTGAACAGTCAATTGTGACCTGCTCCAAAAACTTTGTAAATTCTGTGACGCCAGTCCAATTAAGATGTATAGAGTCCTTAGCCAACCAGGAAGTATTCGCCAAAAAATTAAAATCAGTAAAGTGTACATTGTGCAAACTTTGGCACAGATGTAAGGTCATCTCATTGAATATCTTAAAGATATGAAGCGGCAAATCCAATCTGACAATAACACCAGAAATACATATTTTGCAATGCGGCAGAACAAACCGTATTTTATGAATAAGGGAAAGCATCTCAGACAAAATTCCCCACATTGGCTGATTTCGAGATAGATTATTTGACCCCAAGTGTATAACGATTAAATTTTTGTTTTTGAGAATGTCATAAAAAGGTCCAAGAAGATAATCGGTTGCTTCACGTACTGTTGCACCTGGGAAAGACAGCACTGAGGTTCCGTTACCTGATAGATGATGACCGACATATACTTCACCAGTGAATCCCCAACGATCAACGATCTGTCCCACGGAGAGCCATGGATCACGTGATTTGGTCTTTCTGATCGATGATCACTTATGTTGTCGATGTAAGATTGCTGCGAATACACGTGTAATATCCCTCACGATTCATTTCATTCATTTCGTGTGAGATATTACTTCGAAGCAAATCACTTTGAAGACTCCTGAACGAAATTTCTGGAATGATTGCCTTATATGGCAATCTTGTTATCAAATCAGGCCGACGCGTCAGCGTTTGGCAGGTGAGGACGGTATAATGTCGGATTCCATTGAACCGAGCTTATAAAACTGATCAGCGCAGTAGAATAGGGCCTTTTTCGTTCAAATGCTGCTGTTCGCCGCCTGATCGTCTCATTTCGTCTCATTTCAATCATTCATTGGTGTGAATGTTCTGCATGTGTGAATTTCGTTTTCCTTCATTTTAAGTGTGCATCAACGCTCCGTATGGAGCCCCGAACAATGGGCAGGAATCATGACTCATCACCTCTTCCATAAGCTGTGGGTTCAGAGTCAAATCATCAGGCAGGGTTAATTCCATTTACCATCATTTCTCTGGGAACATGCATCACAGTATCCATCTGCAGCCATTCAATCCAGAAACGTTGGTGTTCCAGTAGCCATTTCAAGACCATCACTTTCCGAATCAGTGCAAAAGTTTCAGCAAGTTAAGTTCAACTCTCATAACTCCATTTTTGGGGGAAAAGGGGGGGCCAAATGATCAGTTGTCAGCAAGGCGTTCAATCATGAACATTTTCATTTCGTTTCACCAGTGAAAGGAGTTTCATTTCAACGTTTGTTTGTTTCGCCGAATGATTGTCTTGCTTCGTCTGTGCTCTTTCATTGTGTGATGCAGCAATAAAATTGAGATGAAAACTTGTTGTGCGGTTTTCCTCAACTGAATCGGATCTCCGTGATCAGTCATCTGTGTTTGCTAATTATGGTTACCACCTGACCTTTGGTCAGACAGACAGTTTTACGGACCCTTGTGGTTCTTCCTTTTGCAAGTCCCTTCTTTTCCAACACTCCCTTTTTTTTGGATTTCACACGGGAACTGACGTAGGCCGAGATTTCACCGGATTTTCCAGTGGCGAATTCACGAACACAGGTACACACGCATTTAACGACACTGTAGGTGCCACGCTTGGGCCAGGCAAATGGTGGTAAACTGGGTGATTGGGTAGCATGGATGCCGAAGGTGAGAGGTTTGAACAAGAACCTTTTGATGCTGAGTCAGGTCTACTTGACCGGGGAACCCAATTGTTGAATTTGGGTTTCGATTTCGGAGACGGACCGGACAATGACGTTGAAGCCATTGATGAGGTTGACCTCGGCGCCTGGATGGGTTTAGTGACCGAAACACTAAGTTGGCGCGCAGGATTTTTGGTAGCTCCACTGGACGAAGAGCTCACATGTTTCTGCTGCGAGACAGCAGATTGACGACTGCCATGGGTAACTGAGGTCGATGGCAGTCTTACAGCGTCGGCATACGTCTCCGATGTTTCACACGACTGGCTGCAAGAGCGTGGAATATTGGCAGCACCGTCATGTGTGGGCAGGTGCGTGGCGGAAGGACTTGAGGTGACTGGTGGAGAGTCAACAGATTCCGCATTGGATCTGTTGAGGGCCCGGACATCTTCTGATATTGCCCTGATGATTGCATCAGTGTCCTTTATGCGGTCATCGAGAGCCGAAATTGCGTTTCCAAAGGTGCCACTTAATGTGACAATGGTGTCCTTGATCTCATCGATAGCGCTTTCAGCGCTATCAAGGCGGGAATTAAGAGCAGCCATGGAATCATTTGCTGCAACACCAGCGGCGATCTTCTTGCTGCAGTCCTGACAAATCCAAAAAATCACGCTTGAGTTCTCAGGAATATCGCAGCATTTCAAATGATACCAAATTGGGCAGCCAGACAAGCCAATATGGCACTTCAATGTGTCACCAGCTGCTGCACAGTCAAGTCTTTTGAATGTGCACGACTCCAGACAGAGCAGTGGAGGTGGTGAGGTGGACGCAGGAAGAGAAGAAGCCTTTTTGGTAGGTTTCAGCTGCCTGGACCGATTCCGTGCGGCAGTCATGATTCGGAGGGAAATTTATGAAGCTTTGGTAGAAAAGTTAGTCTCGCCGCAGGGTACGCATTTATTACCCTGAAGAGAGGCCAGCACCAGCGTCCGAAATGGCGGCGATTTCAAAATGTTTTTGGCTTCAAATCTTGTTTATTGACGCATTAGGACATCACAACTGGCCAGTGGAATGTTTTTCGGCAGTGTGAACGACGTTTATCACACAACTGATGGTAGAAATTGACCACAGAGTTCAGGAAAGCAGAGAAAAAGGTGAAGCAGCAGCAAAAATGTCGTTCAGGAAGAGCGGCATATTGCAGTTCAGACGTGCAAACGACTGTTTGGATTTCGGAAAACGTTCTGGATTGCACAGATGTCAAGAACTTTTCTGCAATGGGAAGAAACGATGTGGACAGAAACCGGAACACAAGAATATCAGTCTTTATCGAATGATTCTGTCGACGAGTAGACTTTTATTCTTCCGAAATGCAGAGAACACGAAAAAACGCGTCCATCCTCAAAGAAACAATGTTTCGCCAATTTTCACAAATTCAATTTCCAACAGTAACTGGAGTGAATTGCATAAAAGGCGGCAAAAATCCTGAGTTCCGTCATTAGCAACAGCCACGTGTGAAACGTGAACACCAGATGCTGTCCAGGCGAGTTAATTCGGTCATCCCCCACTCGCTTGCCAACTGAAGCTCTCTTGTGCTTGCCAACAGCTTGTGTTCTTATTCTAAGCTAATTCAGCTTGATCAGCTTCAGTAAAGTGGCAACCATTATTTTTAGCCAAGACGGTTGAAAATCATAGTTTATGTCCGAACAAAGGATAGATCTGGATTTGCAAAATTGCCATAGCATGGAGTTGATTTCATAGATAACCTCCGACGGAATATCTGCACGTTTCACAATTCCGGACAAGACGATCTGCTTCAGTCTTGGAGAGGACATTTTGATCGCACTAATGAGCTCCGCAAAATCGCACAACAACAGCTCATAATTGGAGCACAGGCGAAGGTCGTTTGTGCCGACATGTAACACAACTGATTCCAATGTCCAATGATAATACAATATATTGCCAATGTCTAATGTTATATCTTGTGAAAATCCAACATTAATGTCGTGTTAGTTTACCCATCATGTCTAATGTTATTGTTTAATGTTAAGTCTATTGCAAATGTCAATGTCTATTGTTAATGTCTAATGTTGATGACAAATGTTAATGTCTAAAATGTCTTTTGTGCTAAAATGTTTTCTAAATCTCAATACCAAATGAAGTGTCCAATGTTACTGTCTAAGATATTGTCTATTGTAAAAATCCAATGTTAATGTCTAACAACGGATGATCTAAAGTTATGCTATTACTTTGAAATTTTCTTCGTATTTATTTATTATTTATTTGTTTTATTTATTGAAAAGCAATACTGCCACGAAATGTTATGGTGACAGATCAAGTCGATAAGGTAAAAAGGCACATGTTCACACAACGACACAAGCCAAAACTTGATTGCAGTGAAAAAAAAGTCAAAGCACACCAGGTGCGGCGCCCAGGGATGCCATGGCTCGTGAGATAAATGGGGATGAGGGGAGGAGAATGTTCCAATCTCTGGCTGTCCGGGGGAAGAATGAGTTTAATTTAATTTTTAATTTAACAAAGAAAACCCGCGTTAATTCGCAGGTATTATCACTGTTAAACAGTTCGTCAGAACATAAAATAGCACAAAAAAAAGTAAATCGCTAATTAATATAAACAGAGCACTCGTGGTATCCAAAAATCAACAGTCATTCAGGTTGGTCAGGTACAGGCCGGCGAGATTGTGGTGTAACAAGAAAACTCGAAGAAGGAGGCAGAAAGTTCCAAGCACGAACAGTGCTGGGAAAGAAAGTGTGAAAATATGTGTTATTCTTTATGAGCGGTGCGGTGATATATCTGAAGTGCTGTGTTCTGCTGTGATTTGCCACAAGGACAAAGTCAGTTGAAGTTGAGTTGAAATAACGGTTGAAATAACGGTATGACTGCGGCTGGTAGATGCTACATTGCTACATCCCTCAATCGCTGGCCATACAACGATTACGAACAACGATACCCAGCCCGAGATCCAGGCTTGGAATCCCTCCGGCTGTTCTTCAGGTGATCAAAAAACCCCTACATGTTTGAAGATCATCGACGGTCAACGATAAAAAAGGTGATCAACATCTTCTCGAGACTTGTTAGAGGACTTGAAAAACCCAGGATCCCGGATGCTCATTCAATGATCCTTTCCCTCGCAGATAGAAGACATTTCACAGACAAAAAACACACATTTCACAGACTGGAGACGAGATGTCGCGACACAAACTAAGGACGCTTGTTTTTCAGAGTTCTCGTAACTCCCTCCGCATCGATAACAGATCTGGGCTTTAGCAAATATCCCAATAATTCGCCTGAATCAATATAACATTATCAGTAGCACCACATAGCCCAGTAATGGAGAAAATACGCAGGCATTGCCATGGACACCAAGATAAATCGCGCATCGGATATTGGTAATGCAGTACGTGGTGCCACGAAACAGGTTTGGACTTGGCACTTTGTGTAACGAATTTCCGGTACCTACTCGCGGGTGGAGCAGTGTTTGGGCCAGAAGATATTATGCTTCTTGAAGCCAATTTCCTGGCTGTTTTTTCTGAATATCAAGAAAATGAAATCTGTGGAGCATTGAAAAAGGAAAGCAGGAAACCAATAAATGTAAAGGTACTTGGCTTTATAAAATTATTTATTTTATAGAATTAAAATTATATAATAATGAATTATTTTGAAGATAAATTTGGCAAACATTAAAAATTATAATTTAATGAATTTTTGTCTTTTTCTTTATTTATATTTTTTAATGTTTTTCCTATTTGTGTCCTGTTATTTTATCATTCCTTTCTTTCTGTTTTATGTACTTGCTTATCGTTACTATAATTACAGATGAAACATTCACATATTCAAAAAGCATGCTTTTACTCGAAGCTACAGGACAGAAAGGTGTAAACATTCTTGGCAATTTCTCTAAAACGTTGGAGAGGGCAGTTTTAAAACAAAAACGTTTCTCCATCGGTGTGTGCTCGCATTCAGCGACAAAAAATGAACCGCTCCAGCATTTTCAGTAAAGTGTTGTTGGAAATTGCCATTTTATTTTTGATCAACTTAGTAGGATGCAATCCTCTCTTGTCAATGTGAAATAATGGCTTCAGATATCGAAGAGAATCGAAATGCAACAAGCTGTATCTACTGCGGTGACTGCGCAAGGCCCTTCTGCATCCGCCAGGCCAATCTGTAATCAACCATGTAAAGAGTCAGCCATTTTCGTGTGATGCGTGTCTTGGAGCGGGCAAGAAGGGTGTGGCGTTGCTATGAAAGACAACACCAATCTTCGAGTCAATAGGCTCCATCAGACCTTTTTTGTTGCGATAAGACTTTTAGAATCCCATGTTTACAATCATCCAACCACTCTGCATCGTGAGAAAGAATTTGCACGAAAGTCGTTTTGCCGGAGCCACGGAAAAACCGAGCATCGGCGTCGTCCAAATACAGAACAAAAAATTTAGTCAGATAAAGTGTATAAAATGCCAAAATCGCCCGACTGGATTCCTAAAATGAAGACTGCAGACTGTGGGGTGTCAGAATCTATAAATGTCAAAATGCCTAGCACTGTCATCGTTCCCTTGCAAAGCTCATATAGTCTACATCAATCAATAAAAATTAAAAAAAAATTAAAAAAACTAAAAATTAAACAAAATTAACTGAAACAAGACAAATTAAAAATGAAAAAAAAATTAAAAAAATTAAAATAAAATAAAATTTAATCAAAAACAAACAAATGTATAATGTAAAAAAACTAAAAAAATTATGAAAAAAAAAACAATTATGAAAGCCAATGATATAAGCTACACTTTTGATGAAGTCTATACATAGCCTCCTTCATCAAACATTGATGAAGCAATGCTAAAGAGTGGAGACAACAAAAAAGTCAGGGTTTCGTGTCGCTTACACAAATCGTCGTCCACTTCCGCTCGCAAGGAGAAGTTTGCGGTAACAAATTCCACTTAACCTGCAATAACTATCAAATTAAAAATTAAATTGGCGTGTAACCTTACTGCCGTGCCTCCGCCTACTGTTCGCCCACAAACTACTTGGGTCCACCTGTTGTCCCCTATTGATGTGGCATCGCACATTATATCTATGATTTCTGTTGTTGCACTATTATTCTTTTCGTGGGGATATTTCCTTTTTTTTAATATTTTCATCAAAACCTTGGCATACCTTTGCAAAAAAACTAACTGTGGACGGGATTCGAAACCACAAACAATAGAGCGGTGGTTTCCGAGTCCAACGCCAAGCCCATGTTCCGCCAAGAAGGCGGACACAACAAGATTACGAATGGTCTTTTCCACTCTCTTGATTCACACAATTCCTCATCAGAGAGGCCTGTTACCACTATGCGGTCATTAGTTGGACGCCACATTTTTTGATGTTGGATTGAAAAAAATTATGAATTGTCGAATGCTAAAGTCCATCTCCATTTGATGGTCATCTGCCAAAAAAGGCACCCTGACCTGACCCCTGGATCAAAATCACCGTGGCCTGGCCCCTCGATTATAACGAGGGATCGGTAATCCTGGGCCAAAATTTCCGAGTTTAAAACTTTAAACGAGTTTAAGACTTTAAAACATGCGCTATCAAGTTTTAGTTGCGCACAGAAAAACCTCATTTTGCCTATCACTGCATGGCCATCAGTAGACGAAATTAATTAGTGCGGCAAGTACTCTGTGGATGTGTAATTACGACAATTTTATTGTTGGCACAAGTGCTGCACGCGTTGCTTCGTTTTCGAAGTCATCAATGTTCAAAACAGAGAAGTCAGGGTTATATTTCGCACACAATCTCCTTCAAAACTGCCGGAAAATTCAGAGGAATTTCAACCGCGGTGTAACGGAACTTAGATTGATAAGCGCTTGCAGAATTATTATTATTCTTTTATTCAATGCATTCAGCGGAGCTCGTGCCAGTAGGAAATCTGTTACCTTTTGTGCTTGAAAAAAAAAATTTTTTCGAAACATTTCGGCGAGGAGTTCACGCATCAAGTGTTCTTACCTCTAACAATCGCAAATAAAAATTGAAGTTGATTTATTTCCTTTATTTCCAACTGCCCAACTCCGTGCTGCGCCACACCGGATCAATAGGGAGCTGAAACCAAACTGAAATTCCACGAAATGTTTAAAAATATGAGGACAGAAAAAAGTCTGATAGCCCCCAAAAGAGATAAAGGTTTGAAGAGATTCCACTGAGATGAAAAGGTATGAAACATGAGTTATCATGCGTCGATTACAGCGTGGCGCTGGTTGACGCATGCAGGTGCTCAAGTGATTTGGCGGCGCCATTCTAATCAGTCCGCGGAAGAATCCTTCCATGTAAGTGGTCGCCGAGAGCCAGTGAAATTTAGAAGGCATCGGTGATAATTTTCAAGCATCGTTATGCTCATAATTTCAAACCGTAAGAGTTACTGAGCTGGCCAAGCAATCAAAGTCTGGTTCCCAAATAGATTATCCGAGTTCCATGGTCAAATGTTGGACAAAGAATAATGGAATTCTGTTCTCAAAAAGGTGTTTGTTTGCAAAGGACTTTGCACAAGATTGTTAACAAATGTCGCTATTTCCGAAATCGATTCGTCGTGTCCACTTTATTATTATTATTTTTTATTTTTATTATTATTTATTCAATACTGCCCACAAAGAAAATGGTGGCAGAACGACGAAAAAATCTGAGTCAAACAGTAAAACACAATCAGGTACATGTCATGAAATAAAACAGAACAACAGGAAAAAAATGGAAATGGGTCACACGACAGGTCAAGAGCTGCAAGGTGCGATGCCCAGGGATGCCTTTGCCTTTGTAATTGTGGGAGACACGCAGGAAAGGGGAATTCCAGTCTCTTACAGTGCGAGGGAAGAAAGAATTAAAAATATCGATTTGTGCTAACAAATGGGGCGGTTGGGTGAGAGAAGACCGTTGTCGGTTCTACGTTGGTTCTTTTTAATTGGAAAACATGATGGTATGGAGAAATTGCAAGAGTGGGTAACAATATCGCTTAGCTTTATTCTACGCTCTCGTCGTCGCTGAGCCAAAGGGGTGTGCCGAGTTCTTTCAGCAGACCGGACTACTGACGTTGCGTTCGAAAGATCCCGTGATCATTCTCGCAGCTTTGGATCATTTCCAATTTCGAAATATCCGCCTGAGTAGTAGTGTCCCACGCTGTGCACGCGTATTCCAGGATTGTCAAAAACAGAGTAAATGTATGCTTCAGCTTGGCGCGACGGGAAGAATACCGAATATTTCTTGAGACAAACCACAGGGCCCAACTGGCTTTTTCACAAGAAAACCGGCCATGATCTTTCCATGACAGATCGTTGGAAATCAAGACACCCAGGTTCTTTATTGCGAAATATTTTCGATTTTGCTGTCATGTCAAGTACACTGTACCATTCGGGGCATTCATGGCGCACCGGATAAACGTCATAGCTTTGGTTTTGGCTGAATTAACCTGCATTGCCCAGGCATCGCACCACACGGAAACTCGGGTGAGGTCCGACCACAACATTCCCGTCCGGTGACTGCCGGAGATTCAATTTTCCCGGTAGAGGACAAACGTCATCGGCGAATAGGCGGATGCCAGAAAATAACCTCATGGGAGATGTCATTGATGTAAATTAGGAACAAAAGTGGGCCCAACACACTGCCCTGCGGGACACCAGAGGAGACGATCGACTCAGTGGAAGTAGCTGATTGCACTGACACCATTTGGGTCCTTGACTCTAAAAAACTGGCTAAGAGACTTTACAGAGATGTTCAGAAAGAAATTCAGCTGTCTTCAAACAATTCCGGGTGCATTCCCCATTATGACACACTTAGCTTAGGCTCAACGCAAATTTTGTAGATAAGCACTGCAAAATTTCATTTCTATTCACCATTGTTGCGAAAGATATATCCTTTTTCTGATTTAACTGTTGAATTGAAAATTAATCAATAGCGAATTGTGATTCAACCCCACTCGCTCTGATGATTTCTTTTATATGATCCCCAATCATGTATTTAACACCCGGTTTCTGTGGCTGGTCCCCATCCCGCGATATTATGAAAAGTTAGACGTCTCAAATTTTAAGGAAAGCAACATGGTAGTGGAAACTCAGGCCAAAGAATGACACAGCCATTTCCAATGGGCTTTTTGTGGTCGAGTGGAAACTGGCAAAGATTTGGACGAAACGAAGAAGCCGACATCATGAATGGAGGTGAAAAACGAAAGAGGTAAGGACACAAAATGATGACAAAGCAAAATTGAAGCAACACCAAGTGAATACAAAACATAAATGGAAACGAAATACAACAAAAACACTTTCAAAAAAGCTGCGAAAATAAAATGCGGCAAATTAAGATCTTGGACACAAGGCCCTTAGGGTTGAAAAAGAACACGTTTTTGAAGGAAACACACACAGTAAAAGTCGCCCCATTGGCTAAGAATGTGAAAAATAGAACACACGCGAAAGAAAAATGCATATCGTAAAAGGTGAAACCATGTCGTGAATGTAAAAAACAACACAACAACTAGAAATCAAAAAACACGCAATTGCTACAAATACCACGAAGGTGAAGAAAATAACACATATGAGCGCAAAATGATAGAAAAATTGTAAAAACGTACACAGCAAAAATTGCAACATACCTATACGTAAACCATGGAGGTGAAAGCAAACAAGCACCAAAGTAAAATGCACAGTGCGAGAGACCAAACTGAGATAAAAACAATAAACGTACTCGTTGGAACACAAGAAACAGAAACGAAATAGAAACGAAACAGAAACGAAGCAGAAACGAAATAGACATATATGGAAACAAGACACACGCAAAATAGAATATAATACATGTTGAAAAAACACCATTTTCGACTCGACTTCGCAACTACTAATGGCGGCGAGATCCAGTCGAGGGCTAAGCTTATACCTCCGAGTATTGCCTCCGAGTTGTGAGGTAAATCTGGCTGCTTAAAACGCAATGTTGGTTTTTCCCTCGTAATTCGGAGGTAAGCTCAACCCTCGACTGGATCTCGCCACCGTCACTCAAAAAAAACAAAACAAAGTCATCACTTCACAAGAAAAAAGCCCTCAAATCACTGTCCATGGATGATGACCTATTTCATTGTCAGCTGACTACCTTTAGCCCGTCAATGGGCGGTGGTCGAGATGACAGTTGACGGCCCATAGGCCGTGAGCTGATCACAAAAGCATTCAGTTGACCATGCAAAGGTCGTCCGATGATGACACATTGTCTTCATCTGACGACCCTCGCATGGACAAAAATGTTGTCCGTGGGTCGTAAATTGATGGCCTGACCCGAAGCAAGACTAACAAGTCTGAAGCAAGACTAACAAGTCTATCTTTGGAAAGCACCTCACTTTCAACGTTTCCCATTCCAATTGACAAAAATGCCCTAATAGACGAAGTGGGAATAAGAGACTCATCTTTGTTCAGTGGAGATTTACTGACTACCCAAGAAACAATGCATTTGTTCATGTTGGCCCTAGTGATACTAGGATCTAGACCAGCCACGAGATCTGACTGCAAATGCCCTCCATGATTGCGACAATGCTGAGTTCCTGTCAAGTGAATTTCGCCCCTCGGAGCCCCATTGTGCAATTGAAAGATATGAATTTTTGTGTTTTCGAATTTTGAGCAATTGTTTCAACGGTGAGGATATTTCTCTGGGAGTGTTGAGCAGTCAGGAAACGCACAAAGCTAACGCTACACAATCTATACAAGTTGCACAAAAGCGCAATAAAATAGAACTTAGGAGACATTAGAAATTCATAAAATGACCTGTACAAGAGATGCAGAAAATCTGCAATAGAGACCACGCCATTCGCCTGTCCGGCAATCCTGCACACCTTTCCTGATAAGAAATATTCGCATACACTTGATGCCAACAAGATATGGTCAGTCTGGGGAAAACTTGGAATGTTTGGATAAATCATAAATCAGCATCAGCGGCCTATTGCGTGCAGCAGACGCAAATTGGCGATAATGATATTGATTGAAGTGGCGTTAGGTGATGACAACAAGGACGCCATTGACGGCTCTTCAAATCAAGATTGCAAAGGTTTTTCCTGTGCGTATAAACTGCGACATACTTGTCCTCGCGCCACATCACTTGCGCTTCCTGAAGATCCCCATGATTGATGAATTAAAAAGAAAAACATCAATCAATTGAATTTTTAGGCGTCAAAAACGTTAAAAACTGCCACAAAATGCTGATTTCAAACAGCGACAAGATATAAGAAACGCAATAATACTTGACAGAAAGCATCCTCAGCAATAATTTTCAAAGACGCTAACCTACACTCACAATGAAAACAGAAGAAACTGAAAAGAAGCAACACGAAGAGAAAACATTTAGATACTTATAGCAAAGGACAGCGTATGGAGAGCTTTTGGCATCAGGAAAAAACTATGGAGAATTTAAACTAAAAAAAAAAAAAGAGAAGACACACGGGCACTGCGGACGAAACACAAATTTGTCTACATAAACAGGAGGCAATTTTGTTTCCAAAATTGAGTGAGGGTGAGGTGAACACAAAATGAGTTGCAGTTTCGACAATCGAATAAAACAAATCTCCTTAATAAATTAAAAAAATGGCGGACATACTACTTTGGACAAATTCAATATCCAGTCTCAAACTGCGGATGAAAATTTGGAAACTTGTGTAACTGAAATAATCAAAACAACGGCAATTCCAGCTTATCTAAAACAGAAGTCACAAAATCAACTCTGCAAATTGAACAGCGGCAATTTCACCATTCCGAAAAACAGTCACATTTGGACAAAAACTGCTCTACAAACTATCACGACAGTAATTTCAACGTAACTAAAGCGGAAGTCATTACGATGCATATTAAAGCAACTCCACAATTAAAAATTATAATTTTAGCGCACAAAAAACGTGTCATCTAAGACGCGGTTAAAGATAACTTCGCAAATTAAGAAACGGTCATTTCCACACAACAGAAACGAATCACGGCAACTCCACAAATTGAAACAGCGGTAACTGAAACGGCAGACATCCACAATACTGAAATAAGCAGCTCCATACGTGAAAACGGCGATTTTAGTTAGCGAAATGTGTCATCTACGACGAGGATGAAGGCAACTCCACAAATTAAAACACCGGTTTTTTCAGCACAACTACAGAGAAGGATGTACGCGACATCGATAAAAGCAACTACACAAATTGAAAAACTGTTGTTTCTGCGCAAAACGAGTCATCTTCGCGGGAAAAAAGTGACTCCACCAATTAAAACAACGGTAACTAAAACGATAATACGACACTGAAAAAAGTTACCACACAATTAAAAAAGCAATTTCAGTGCACAAAACATGTCACATATGACGCCGATAAAGGAACTCTACAAATGAAAAAACGTAATTTCAGCACAATAAATGAGTGGCCTTCGACGCGGATAAAGTAACTCCACAAATCAAAACAAGGGTAACAAAAACGAATATCATACTGAAAAAAGTAACTAAACAATTAAAACAGCAAATTTCTGTGCACAAAAACATGTCATTTACGACGCGGATAAAAGCAACTACACAAATTGAAAACCGGTTATTTCTGCGCAAAAACGAGTCATCTTCGACGCGGATAAAAGTGACTCCACAAATTAAAACCACAGTAACTAAAACGGAAGTCATCCACGACACGGATCAGAGCAACTCCATAATTAAAAACAGCAATATCAGCGCACAAAATGTATCATCTATGACGCGGAAAAAGCAACTACAAATTATTAAAAAAGCAATTTCAGCACACAAAACCAGTGGCCTTCGACGCGGGTAGAAGGAGCACTCCACAAATTAAACAGAAGTCATTATAGCACTGAAAAAAGTAACTCCACAATTAAAATCAGCAATTTCAGTGTGCAAGAGCATGTCACATGCCTCTCGGCTAAAGGCAACTCCACAAATTAAAAAAAGGTAATTTCAGCACAAAAAAGAGTGACCCTCAGACGGGTAAAAGGAACTCCACAAATCAAAACAGTAACCAGGTCGTATGCGAGTAGAACAAGCAAGTGTATCCGCTGCGGCAAAGTGCATTGTTGCTTCATCTTTCGCTGTTGCCTGCCGGTAGAGCGGCGCTCACGTCAACAGTTCAGCCATTCGCCAACGCTGGAGACTGTGCAACTTCCACTTTATCCTTAATGAATTTTAAGTTTACGATTCATCGAGGGAGACTCCCCATTTTCAGATTTTAGGAACAAATGCAAAAACCCAAAACATGCGGCACAATATTGAGAAATGACGAACAAACACAGTTTGGGCCTGAGGAGCAGATAGCCGGAGAATATCACATAAGATGCGAAGAAAATATTTAACGGGTGCCCAATTAACATTTTGAAAAGAAACTCTTGTGGGAGATGTTTGGAAGGCAGAACAAACCTAGCCGGATATGATAAAATTGGTTCCCGGACAGTTGGCCGACGGACATCTGGCCGCCGGACATCTGGCCGCTGGAGTTGGACATCTGGCCGCCGGACATCTGGCCGCCGTGGACATCTGGCCGCCGGACATCTGGCCGCCGGACATCTGGCCGCCGGACAACTTGCCGCCGTGGACAACTGGCCGCCGTGGACATCTGGCCGCCGGACATCTGGCCGCTGGACAACTGGCCGCCTCGGACACTTGGCCGCCGGGGATATCTGGCCGCGACGGACATCTGGCCGCCGTGAAGATTAAGCCGCCGCTACACGTCGCGGATGGACTTGATGACGTTGGACGTTTGAAATTCATGACGTTTTGTCGTTGCTTTCTCCTATCTTTGGCATGCATCATGTTGAGATGCCCTACAATGTAGGTACCTAGAATGCTTTATTTTCCTCAAATTAAGCCTTTCCCAACTTTGGTCTGTCCTGGACAATTGACTGGCTGATGCCTTGCAAAATAAATCCCCTTGCCGGACTTAGGAGTTTGGTTCACTTCCAAACCCCCAGATTCTCAAGCCGCTTCCACGAATTCATTCATTTCCTACCCCAAAAATGTGTTAATAAGCGTTAACTTCAAAATTGCTTTTAAAATCTCGGCAGTCAACCCTCCAATCGAAACTTTTTTCCCTTCAAACTGCGCTTCAACCAATTATTTTGATGATGTTTTCCAGATGTCGCGGATACCAAACGTCCGGAGGACGTGGCCAGATCTCTCACCCCTCACCTCGCTGATGTCAGGCAGTTATGTATAGTAGCGGCGGAAAAAGTTTACTCATACATGTGTTTTTCCCATTTAATTGTTGCCTCTGAAACTTTTTTTCTTTCTTTTTACTCTTATGCATTTGGTAGAAATTAAAGCGCCAAATTGCAACGGAGCTTTCTAGAGGTGTCAGATTTTGACATTAGTGATGAAAGAGGATCTTTTATTTCTACAGCATGGAGTTTTTGCTAAAAGCTCAAGAATGGAAATTTTTCACATGTATAGGTAATCTTTTTCCGCCGCCAGTATACATCCCGAAGAAATGCTCGCACCGGGTTGAGAATTCTATGGTCCGAAACACTTGAAGATGGAATGTTGCTCATCTCGCTAAATCTTCACCGCAAACCAAAGTAAAATTGACCACACCTGCCACACCCAAACCTACATTACACCTATAATTACCTCATCTAGCTAATCTAACCTGACCTAACCTAGCCTGACCTAACCTAACCTAACCCAGTGCAAGGCCATTCGAACCAAAAATTTCTGACCGGCTACGTTCCCCCGTTGCACCACCTCAGTTTGTTTGAATGCTTTCTGACTGATATTGAGCTGTTCGGTTTCTATTTGTTTATTGTTTTACTAAATCTTGACTAGAATGCTGTTTTTCGGTCTTGTCACCAATAATTTTTGTGACGGTATCGTTTTTAAATAAACAAATTAATGAAAAATAAATAATGATATCCTTCGCGCTATAATGTCCAACGTCATCAATGTTCATGAATGCAATAATGTCGCTGCGGCTTAACGGCTGGCTGGCGGCGGCCAGATGTCCGCGGCGGCCAGATGTCCACGGCGGCCAAACGTCCGGCGGCCAGATGTCCACGTCGGCCAAGTGGTTCTGTTTGGAGCTCACGGTCAAAG